>OVBE01004770.1:0-23132 GCA_900406425.1 Iberis pinnata | reverse complement strand
ATTAAAATAAAAATTAGTAACAAACATAATTATAATTAAATTATATAGAATTTGGAAGTTAATAGTTTAAACAAAACAGCATACACAAAAAATTACAAAAAAAGAGTTAACAATCATNTTATAGTTAAACTTAATATTATATTAATTCAAGGTTAAGAGTACAAAGCGAATGAGGAGTTAAATCTGGTGATAGACGCTGGCCATGATAAATAAATCGAACATAGCCATATTGTATGGTTTTATGTTTGCAATACCCAAGCATCAATTTCTTGATTCTTGTATAAACGTTGATATTAAATTTATATTTGACTCTCTGGTTTATGTTTGTAATCAACATTTCAAAAATAAATTAAAAATGTATATTAGAGGTTAAAATGCTTAAATATTTATTTTTCATGAAATAGAATAAAATTAACATGTTGTTCCACAAGCTTTAGAATTACCTTATTAACCTGATCGGTTTCAGGAGGTGGAGATCTCCTAGAAACACACGATTCTGCAGTAGTAATCGATGAACTCATTAAGATAGAGAGAGAGAATAATGTTGGTTGATATGTTTGAGAGAGAGAGAGAGAAACTTTTACCATGAAAATGCATCGTTCACAAACGATACTTTATAGAAAAAGAAGAAACGTGTCATTTATGGAAAACCCAATAACTTTATCTCTATTTTTCAAATTTCAAGAGTCATTAAAGTAAGCTATAATAATACCTAGTAGACTAAGTATTAGGTTACCATAATGATACATTTGAATACATTGCATAACTGACAGATCTGAACATGTATTTAATGCGATATATGTATATTAGTTTAAAATATTTCTAAAAGTTATTTAATAATCAATCTTCTATCTAAATCTATTTTGTGCTAAGTTAAAAAAATTATATTTTTTGCCGAGTATCAACAATGGGTTCAAGAAGATGAGAAGATATATTATCAAGTTTACCAGATCATCTTCGGGTCATAATAATATCTTACTTACCTTTCAAAGATGCTTTAAATACAAGCGTTCTATCTAAACGTTGGACGAATATATGTTATGAGATGACCAATATATCTTTCAAAGAATCCCAGGTCGTGAAATTTTTGGTCGCCGAAGATGAAGAAACCAGAATAGTCTCTACNNTCTCTAATCCAGTTGGTTTTGAATCAGAGATCAAGCTGTTGATCGACTTTGCGGTCTCTAAACAAGTAAAGTATCTAATTCTTAATTTCTCAGTCAATACTCAAGAAGTAATAGAAGCAAATGTGTTTCCATTACCATAAAGTTTTTATAATCTAAATTCCCTTGAATCATTGAAGCTATTAGGTTGTGAATTTGATCCATCAAGATTTTGGAATTCGAGTTCGATAAAATATCTATGCTTTGGTTGGATGAATCTCAAGAATATAATGTATTTGATATCAATGTCTCCTATTCTAAAATCTTTAAACATCGAAAACTGCTGGAACATTGGTCTTGAGATGATAACCGAATACAATAACCGGTTAACTGAGTTGATATTCTAGAATTGTGAATTCACCATGGAGTATACTACACTCAACTTAACAAATATTCAAATTTTCAAGCACATTGGCAAATTTCACTACTTTCAATTCATGGAAGCAAATAGAATGATGAAAGAAGCTTATCTAGATTACGCAAAAGAAACTGAATATGAAGAAATGACGGGAACACATATTTGTAGTATGCTTTATGATATGTCATCAGCCAAGATGTTAACAGTATGTCTATTTCTCATTCAGATGATTCAAGATAGTGATGAACCGTCTCGTTTGCAAGCACCAATGGAAACGAACCATTTGGTTATAAAGACAAATATGCAACCAAATGAAATTTTTGGTATTAGATCCATGATCCATAGTTTCCCAGATTTAGAAATACGGATATTTGTTATGATTCCTCCAAGATCGATCTTAGCTACAACTTTTTAGGTTGATTTCGAGAATTATTTGAGTCAAAATATAACACACAAATGTTTGAAATCAACTTTGAAAGTCGTGGAAGTTAAAAATTTTAGTGGAGGGTTTAGTGAAGTATTAATGTTGTAATATTTGATTAAGCATGGTCTTGTGTTAGAAAGAGTTGAGCTTCATTTTTCACGTGGATTAGAAAATGATAAAAAGATTTTGGCTCGTGCTGCTGCTGAATTGATAGGACATAAGTTTGTGAGAGGTTCAAAACAAGTAAGGGTTGTTATGCATAGTGTTTGAAGAAAATGGTCTATGTTGAACAATATCTTGTTGTAAATGTGTTAATATAATGAATTTTGTTTTCTTCTACTATGTTTTCTCAAATATATTGTATTTTGGAAATTCTCTCTCTCTTTCTCTATCTCTCTCTCTCTATCCAGTTACATTTGGAAAGAAAAAAAGGTATTGAAACCAAAAAAGGTGTGATTGAGTACTTTTGGAAATAGAAAAATAATAATTAAAAAGTTAAAAAAACTAAGTAATATGAATACCAAAAATGTGTGACTAGAAAACTCAGATAAATTCATTTTAGAGACGCATGGTTGGTGTTTCATTTTATTAGACAACAAATTGGGTGTACCAAAGTACAAAAGGGTGTAAATGTCACCCTTTCTGGTAAACAATTTTTTTGTTTTTTAAGAAAACAATATTGACAACAATATGATATCCTAAACCCTATACCCTAAACCCTAAATGCTTAAAAAAACAAATGTTTAGTTTTGTCTTTTGAGTTGTTTAATTTCAAATTCGTAAACATTAACACTAGACCCTAAACTGATATAAACCCTTTAAACATGTAACTAATATATATTAGTACTCAAACTCATCTAATATACTTTATATATCATTTAAATATACATGCAACAACTTTTGACAGTTAATTTATTAAGTTGTTTAGTTTTGACGTTTGAGTTGTTTAATTTCAAATTTGAAAATCTTAACACTATACCCTAAACTGATATAAACCTTTTGAACATGTAACTAATATATATTAGTACTAAAATTCATCTAATATACTTTATATATCATTTAAATATATATGCAACAACTTTTGACATTTAATTTATTAAGTTGTTTAGTTTTCACATTTGTGTTATTTAATTTCAAATTCGTAAACCTTAACACTAAACCCTAAACTGATATAAACCCTTTGAACCTGTAACTAATATATATATATATATATATATTAGTACTCAAACTCATCTAATATACTTTATATATCATTTAAATATACATGCAACAACTTTTGACAGTTAGTTTATTAAGTTGTTTAGTTTTGACGTTTGAGTTGTTTAATTTCAAATTCGCAAACCTTAACACTAGACCCTAAACTGATATAAATCCTTTGAACATGTAACTAATATATATATATTAGTACTCAAATTCATCTAATATACTTTAGATATCATTTAAATATACATGCAACAACTTTTGACAGTTAATTTATTAAGTTGTTTAGTTTTCACGTTTGAGTTGTTTAATTTCAAGTTTGTAAACCTTAACACTAGACCCTAAACTGATATAATTAAACCCTTTGAACTTGTAACTAATAGTACTCAAACTCATCTAATATACTTTATATATCATTTAAATATACATGCAACAACTTTTGACAGTTAAATTATTAAGTTGTTTAGTTTTTTCACGTTTGAGTTGTTTAATTTCAAATTCGTAAACCTTAACACTAGACCCTAAACTAATATAAACCATTTGAACCTGTAACTAATATATATTAGTACTCAAACTCATCTAATATACTTTATATATCATTTAAATATACATGAAAAAACTTTTGACATTTAATTTATTAAGTTGTTTAGTTTTCACGTTTGAGTTGTTTAATTACAAATTCGTAAACCTTCACACTAGACTCTAAACTGATATAAACCCTTTGAACTTGTAACTAATATATATTAGTACTCAAACTCATCTAATATACTTTATATATTATTTAAATATACATGCAACAACTTTTGATAGTTAATTTATTAAGTTGTTTAGTTTTGACGTTTGAGTTGTTTAATTTCAAATTTGTAAACCTTAACACTAGACCTTAAACTAATATAAACCATTTGAACCTGTAACTAATATATATTAGTACTCAAACTCATCTAATATACTTTATATATCATTTAAATATACATGCAACAACTTTTGACAGTTAATTTATTAAGTTGTTTAGTTTTCATGTTTGAGTTGTTTAATTTCAATTTCGTAAACCTTAACACTAGACCCTAAACTAATATAAACCATTTGAACCTGTAACTAATATATATTAGTACTCAAACTCATCTAATATACTTTATATATCATTTAAATATACATGAAAAAACTTTTGACATTTAATTTATTAAGTTGTTTAGTTTTCACGTTTGAGTTGTTTAATTACAAATTCGTAAACCTTCACACTAGACTCTAAACTGATATAAACCCTTTGAACTTGTAACTAATATATATTAGTACTCAAACTCATCTAATATACTTTATATATTATTTAAATATACATGCAACAACTTTTGATAGTTAATTTATTAAGTTGTTTAGTTTTGACGTTTGAGTTGTTTAATTTCAAATTTGTAAACCTTAACACTAGACCTTAAACTAATATAAACCATTTGAACCTGTAACTAATATATATTAGTACTCAAACTCATCTAATATACTTTATATATTATTTAAATATACATGCAACAACTTTTGATAGTTAATTTATTAAGTTGTTTAGTTTTGACGTTTGAGTTGTTTAATTTCAAATTTGTAAACCTTAACACTAGACCTTAAACTAATATAAACCATTTGAACCTGTAACTAATATATATTAGTACTCAAACTCATCTAATATACTTTATATATCATTTAAATATACATGCAACAACTTTTGACAGTTAATTTATTAAGTTGTTTAGTTTTCATGTTTGAGTTGTTTAATTTCAATTTCGTAAACCTTAACACTAGACCCTAAACTAATATAAACCATTTGAACCTGTAACTAATATATATTAGTACTCAAACTCATCTAATATACTATATATATATAATCTGACCAATGACCAGATGAGGCGGAGATAGTAAACGAGATATAACATACATCACTGGATATTTTTAGACAAATTAATTCATTCAATCTAAGCCGTTGTTTACTTTGAAGTTTATTTTGCAGAGAAACTGAAAATTTCGCTAAAATAATAGAATCCTCGGTTTTTAGATTCACTTTCTAATTCTAAACATAATCTCTCTTTGACCAAAAAAACCCTAATCTCTCATCTCCATATTCTTAACTCTAAACATAATCTACAACACTCTTTACATATTTATCATATGGACAAGTCATGGATTTGGTTGCAAAGGTATCATGTACATAGATCTCTCGAGAAATAATTTCATTCGCCGATTGAAATAGTTATGCTAACTTTTTTGCGATTTAACATGTAGGACTAGTGTCGAGTACTTAGTAGGAGCAACCAATTTTGTAAACTCATAATCAAGAAGATTGGGTAATCTTTCTGAAATGATTTGTCCATGTAGAGATTGCCGAAATTTATGCCATAAAAAATTAGAAAACATAGTTGATCATCTGGTAATTAAGGGTATGGATCCGAAGTATAAGAGTTATACTTGAAGTATTCACGGTGAACGAAGGTCTAATACAAAGGACAATACTATTGATTCTGAAAGTGAGGCATTTGATTTGTTCAAGACTGCATATTTTATGGATGATGGTAATCAATTTCAAAATAATGAAAATGGAGAAACAAATGATGATGATGCTAAGTTCAGAAAAAAATTAAAAAGAAGCTGAAACTCCATTGTACCAAAATTGCATCAAATATTCAAAGGTTTCGACAATTATGGGACTGTATAGAATTAAAGTTAAGAGTGGTATATCATAGAACTACTTTGATCAGCTATTGGTCTTAATTCATGACATTCTACCTGAAGACAATGTTCTTCCGAAGAGTATCGATGGTATTAAAAAGTTTCTGAAGATATTTGGTTTCGGTTACGATACTATTCATGCTTGAAAAATGATTGCATACTCTTTAGTAAGGAGTTTGAAGAGCTAGAAAGCTAGCCAAGATACAAAGTTTCAAGATGGGAAATAGATAAACACAGTAATGAGATTAAGGTAGGGATTCCACCAAAGATACTTAGATATTTTCCAATCAAGGATAGATTTAGGAGGATGTTCAGATTTAAAAAGATGGCGGAAGATGTGCGTTGGCATTCTACCAATGCTATTGGTGATGGTACAATGCGACACCCTGTTGATTCTATAACTGAGGCACAAGTGAACAAGTCATGGCCAGACTTTGCTGCAGAACCAAGGAATCTTAGACTTAGACTTTCTACAGATGGGATGAACCCTTTCTCTCTTCAAAACACTAATTACAGCACTTGACCAGTGTTGTTAGTGAACTATAACACTCCTCCAACAATGTGTATGAAGGTTGAGAACATAATGTTGACTATGTTGATCCATGGTCCAACAACTCCTGATAATAACATAGAAGTTTACTTAGCACCATTAATAGACGATTTAAAAGATTTGTGGACTGAAGGTATTCAAGTTATGACTCATTTGCAAAGGAAAATTTCACACTTAGAGCCTTACTGCTTTGGACTATCAGTGATTATCCAGCATTAGGGACACTGTCTGGATGTAAAGTGAAGGGGAAACAAGCTTGCAATGTATGTGGAAAGGATACACTTGCTAGGTGGCTGAAGTTTAGTCGGAAGTATGTGTATATGGAAAATAGAAATAGACTACCTCCAGGCCACCATTACAGATATAAGAAAGCTTGGTTTGACAACACTATTGAAGATGGGAATGCTATTAGGATACAAACTGATGATGAAATATACGTTACTTTAAAAGTGTTTAAGAATGATTTTGGAAATCCACTGTAGAAAGAAAAAAAAACAAAAACGAACAGATTTGTAAGATGATGAGATTGTCCAAGAAGAAGAATACGAAGAATCAAATGATCTATGGTGGAGGAAGAAGAGATCAATATTCTTTAAACTCCCTTACTGGAAGGTAAATCAGACTAACTAAACTACATTCTCTGGTTGTTGTATTATAATAGGCCTAACATTTAAATGACTCATGTGTTAGGATATGCCTGTTCGTCACAATATTGATGTGATGCACATTGAAAAGAATGTGTCAGATGTTGTTTTGTCTCTACTCATGCAAAACGCTAAGTCAAAAGATGGGTTAAAGGCGCGACAAGACTTAGAAGATATTGGAATCAGAAATCACTTGCACCCAGAAGTTAGGGGAAAGAAAACTTACTTACCTCCAACAACCTATTGGTTATCGAAGTCAGAGAAGACCATTTTCTGCCAATGGTCCTGATGGTTATTGTGGTAATATTGAAAATAATGTTTCTGTTAAACCCTCCAAATATAGGTAGTTTGAAGTCGCATGATCATCATGTGCTTATATTAATGGAAACAGAGTTTGTGGAAACAATGTGTCAACTATAGCGGTTCTTCCCCACATCCCTTTTTGATATAATGTTCCACCTTCCCATACATCTATCTAAGAAGGCATGCCTGAGAGGACCAATACACTTTTGATGGATGTATTCTTTTTAAAGGTTTGATGTACTCATTTTCTTCAATTTATCTTTTCTAATGATGATTGACTACAAGTCATAAATTTTTAACACATTTTCTTCAATTTATCTTTTGTAATGATGATTGACTACCATTCATATATTTTGACTGAGTTATAAGTACATGAAAACACTAAAGGTTTACGTGAAGAATCATGCAAGGCCAGAAGGATGTACGGCTGAGGGGTATTTAGCCGGCGAATGCATTGCATTTGTTTAGAGTTCTTGCAAAATTTCGTATCAGTTCAAGAAGCAGTTAATCGGAACGAAGATATTGAGGATGATGGAATGGTGGTTGAAGGTAGACCACTACAAAAGGGTGTATAGGTCACCCTTTCTGACAAAGATAGAGACATTGCACATCGTTATGTGCTGATGAACATGGCTTCTATGAATCCTTACGTGCAGTAAGCGGTTACCCATTCTGTTAATAAGGATGTCAGTCAAATCAGGATGCATTTGGAAGAATTACAAGCTACTTATGCTAGATGTGCTAGAAATGAAACGTTGTTGTGGAAGAATCATACTGAGCTTTTTGCACAATGGATAAAAACGAAGGTTACATCTAAATTAGAATTTATGTTCATTAGTTATTTTATTAGAACATGAATTTCAAATTTGAATTTGCTTCAGGCCAGCTTTTGTTTTTTGATATTAATTGTTATGAGTTATTGTCTTCATTGCCAATTATTGAAATGTTTCACATGTTGCGTCTTGATTTATCTGAGTTATTGTCTTTGTTGCCAATTATTGAAATGTGTCACTAGTTGCTTCTTGGTTTATTTGATTGGAACATGATTTGTGAATTTGAAATTGCTTCAGGCTAGGTTTTGTTTTTTGAAAAAAAAACCAGATATTTGTTGTTCTGATTTAGAGTATTCATTGTCATTTATTGAAATGAGAGCTTGTTTCTTCTTTGTCTATCTAATTCTGATGTTTTCCTTGATTCATATTCAATCAGATGTAACACAAAAGTATTCTAAGAAGATAAGGTGGTTGGCATTTGGACCAAGAAATGTTGCTTTAGCACATAAATGATTCATCAGTAATGGGCATAGATTTCATATATATGCGGTTAAGCGGAAGACGCAAAACAGTGGAGTATCTTATGAAATGTATAGTATGTGTTGATCGAGTGCACGAGATAAAAGACAAGTAGCTGATATGCTTACATATTATGGAGTTATAAAGGAGATTTTACTTCTTAACTACCACATGTTCAAAGTACCATTGTTTAGATGCAATTGGGCAAACAAAGGTAATGGTGTGAAGGAAGAAGATGGTTTCACTCTTGTGAACCTACATATGAACCAAGCAGCATATTTGAAAGATCCATTCATTTTACCTACTCAAGCAAAACAACTTTTCTACTTTAGGGAAGATGATTCTTCAAATTGGTATGTTGTAATCAGAGCACCGCCTAGAGGATATCATGAGTTGGAAACAGAGGAGGATTTAGTTGGCGCACCATTGCCTATCCAAGAAATAGATGATGGAGAAAGTGAAGATGCTGATGATGATAGTATATATGTTAGGAATTATTGTGAAGGGTTATTGGTAGTAGATGGAACTAGTCTTGGTGATGTTTGATAGGTTTTATGGTTTTTATTGGTTGATTCCTTACATTATGGAAATGCTACTCTTTTGTAAACATGGAGACGTTTTATGGATATAATAAAATTATTTTATTTTAATTTTATTTTTATTGACAAACAATTCAAAAATATATTGTAATTGCTATCTTTATAAAACAAAGTGCTATAGATGCAATCCAATTATAATACAAATCCAACGCTATTGAATATATAAAACTAAAGCTATTATTAAAAATCTTTAATAACAAATATACGACGCTATTAAAAAAATAACCAATTGCATCTTCAACAACGCTATCGTAACTTCGATAATTATAGCATACATTAAACCCGCTATCTAAAGTGTCTGACCTATAATGACGGGCGCTGTCATAACGTTTAATTAAACGCTATGCTATCCTACGATAGCGTTTTTCGACCGCTAAGAAAAGGCATATTTCTTGTAGTGAAAGTGTCAAGCCAAAAGGAGTGTCTTGGTGTATTAGCCACGCCACTAAGATTCTTATTACACACATCATGCTTGTCTAAATCCCTATATAAGGGAGAGGTCGAATCCATTTCCAAACCATACCAAAACTTCACTTGAAAACCTTAGTAAAGAGAGAAAGTGTTCTAAAGCTTTAGGAGCAACCTTTCCGAAACCAAGTCTAGCCAAGTAACTGTAAGTTCGACCATGTGAAGTAGCACATGGTTAGGTTAATATTTAATTTATGCTTTGAATTAATATCCCATAGATGTTTAGATTTCGTACTTAGCCATTTTCCTCTTACCGTTATAATGCCCGATTTTCGATGAAATTATCTTACATGGTTATTAGGTGGAATTGGTTATTGGATTATTAAGCCATTATAATGCCCAATTTTTGGTAGGATTATACTAACGTGGTTATTATGTTGCATTGATTAGTCAACTTACTAAGCCGTTATAACATCGGTTAGTGAAGTTGTGAGAGAATGCACTCATAACCAGATTGAGTGACATAAGCTACCTACTCGTTGTGATTCGGTTAATGGATTGTAGTGTGTCTAGCTTCCATAACCGATGGTGGCAGTTGATGTCTGATATCCATTTGCTTGGGACGGTTAGCGACCCTCCTGAGACCTGCATGACGATGCAATGATTGGCACCGTGAGTGAGACAATTGGGGCTTGATAAGGTTGTACCTACTTTGGCTTGTGTGGAAGAGATGTGGTTGGGTACATCACCTTGGGTGAGATCAGAATCAACATATTGCCGAATTATAAGTGACAATCTTTAAAAATGTAAAGTGCATAAAGGCAACATCTGGTGATGGAGGAAGGGCCACACAGGAAGAGTGAAAGGCCGTGATGATGGGTTGGAAATAGCAGTGGACCGTGGTTACTTGGTGGTGATAAGTAATGAGTAATGATATCACGTTTATTATATTTGCATGCATTTGATTATTACATTTGATTATTGTGTGTCGATTGTTATTTTGGGTTTGGGTTGGAAGCATTATCTTTATCTATTGATGTTTAGAGACCCCGTTCTTACTGAGTAATATTAGATTAGTCATGATGCTACTTTTTGTTACAGGTAACCTTAGCGAGAAACCATATAGGGTGAAAGGAACTTAGATCGCTGGTATAGATTTGCTTGCCTTTTTAAAAACATGTAGGTGTTATATGTTGTAGTGAGTAGTTTAGAGCATTAGGCTCCTGATCAGCTATCTATGTAATATTTTAAAAATCAATAAAGAAATGTTTTCCAATGAAATTGGGTCTCATCTGATATTAGCCTAGTCCTGGCTAACACAACGCAGTCTTGGAACGTGTTGAAAAGCCTTATGCCAAGATCGGGCGGGGTGGGTGTTCGTGGTTGGACGGCTTGGGTGAACGGGTCTTTTCCTTAATCCTCGGCTGGCCAGCTATGATCATCCACGTAACGATTCTGGGCCGTCTAGGTCTAACTCTTAATTCATAGTCCGTTTTGGGGGTGTTATAGTAAGGGTCAATTACATCTCCCCCATTTTTGAGAAAAATTTAGAACGGGCCGCAAAGATATTTTTATTTTATTGATACTTAGAGCTGAACTCGATAAAGGGAGTTTCCTACATACCCTTCAATTGGGGATCAAGCCTTGGTCGTAGTTCACTGAAAAAAGTTACAAACAACATACAATAAAATTGCAATGAAAGTAAACGAGGTGTTTCTCGGCAATCTAATTCATATACTCCTGGTTTGATGATCCTTGAAATCTTATATGATCTTTCCCATCTAATTCCCAACTTTCCTGCGTTTTTCTCTGCCCGAGCAGGGAAAATTTCTCGTAGCAACAATTCTCCTTCTATGAATCGTCTCTGCTTGATCTTCTTATTGTAGAATCGTGCAGTGACATTCTGATAATTTTTTAGCAGCACAATATCTTGATCCCTCCTTTCGTCGATTGTGTCAGTGATGTCAATAAGCATCTGATCGTCTTGGTATGTGTTTTGCGGTGATAATTTTCGTCTCAGGCTAGGTACTTCTGTTTCAGCTGGTATAACGGCATCCGTTCCATAGACTAAGGCGAATAGAGAATCGGTTGTCCCTCTCTTGGGGTTGTTTGGTATGACCAAAGTACTCCGTCTTGTTCGTCCGCCCATTTTCATTTCTTTGCATCTATCATTTTCTTTAGTCCGTCTAGTATGGTTTCGTTTGCGGCTTCAGATTGGCCATTTTCTTGAGGATAGTTGGGTGTTGAGTAGGTGAGGTTGATTCTCATTCTTTCGCAGAACTTCTTGAACCTGTCTGAGGTGAACTGGGGACCATTGTCCGTGTGTATTTTGTAAGGAATACCGTGGAGATAAATTATGTTTTTCCATATGAAAGCTTCTACGTTCTCGGATTTAACCTTTGTGTAGGACTCAACTTCTATCCACTTAGGAAAATAATTGGTCAAAACTAGTAAGAAACACTTTTTATTTTATCTGTGTATTGGCCAATTATGTCCATGGATCGTCGCATAAACGAGTATGGTGCGGTAATGGATTGCATCTCTTCAGTTGGTCAGTAGATCAGTGGTGCATCTTTTTGGAACTTCTCACACTTCATAGCATGTTTTTCTCAATCAGTGATCATCGTTGGCCAATAATAGCCATATCCTTTGATTTTGAACGCTAATGCTATTCCGCCTGAGTGGTTGCCACATGCTCGGTCTTGGACTTCCCGTATTATCATCCTTGTTTCGTGACCGAATATGCATTTAAGGAGTGGTCCTCGGACGCTCCACTTGTAGAGATTTTTGTTGAGCTGGTTGTATCTCGCGCTTTTGGATTTTAATTTTCTCGCGTCCCATTTCTTTGGAGGTACAATTATGTCCTTGATGTATACAAGTATTTCGATTTGGCAATCTATCTCTGTTTCCAACTCATTTGCTTCCAAAGGAATTTCATCTTCTTCTATATCTTCCGGGTCTGGGTTCGTATTCTATTCTTCTATTGATTCTTGTATTACACAGGTAGTCTTGGTTATCAAGATGTTGGGTCTATCGATGGTCTCGACAGGGATGATCATTGTCGTCTAAGGGTCCGTAGTTGAGGCTAGGGCTGCTAGGCATCCACGGGTGTGTTTTCTCCTTTAGGGATTTTAATCAGTTCCAATTCTAGGAATTCTTTAGAAATATTTTTCACCACTTCTAGGTATGCTTCCATTATGTCGTCTCTGGTCTCGTATTCTTTGCTGAACTGGTTCGCTACTAGTTTGGAGTTTCAGTATGCGTTGATCTTTCTAGCCTTGATTTCTTCTTCCAAATGTAGGTCGGCTATCATTGCTTTGTACTCAGCTTCGTTTTTTGAAGCCGTGAAGTTTAGTCTAAATGATTGTTCGATCATCTCGCTGGTTGAGGCGATGAGTCGTACACCCAATTCTAAGCCATGTTTGGATCTTGCTCTGTCGACGTATAGGGACCATCGCGCTTCAGAGTACTTGGATTGATTTTCCATATCTAACGACAGTTCGATGAGGAAGTCTATGAGTACCTTAGATTTCGTCCATGTCTTGCTCTTGAACTTTATATCATGTTCACTTAATTCGACTGCCCATTTTGATAGTCTTCATGACTAGTTCGTGCTGTACAAAATTGTACGCATCGGTTGGTTTGAGAAAACGAAGATTGAGTGCGATTGGAAATATGATCTTAGGTTCCTTGCTGAGTGGACCATGACCAATGCTAATTTCTCTATCATTGGAGACCTTGTGCGTCATCCAAAATTTTTCTTAAGTAGAATATTGGTTTCTAGTTACTAAGGTCTTCATGTATGAGGACCGAGCTGATCGTGTGTGTCGAGACTGCTATGTATAGGAACAGGATTTCCCCCTCATGTGACTTAGATAGTATCGGGGGCATCACCAAGTAATTATTCAGTTCCTTGGATGCTTGTTCACATTCTTCGTTCCACACAAACTTCTTATTTTCTTTTAGGAGGTTATAAAATGGTAGACATTTTTCTATTGATTTTGATATGAAACGGGTTAAGGCTTCTATGCGCCCTGTCAACCTCTGCACTTCCCTTGTGTTTGTGGGTGACGACATCCTCATAAATGCATTGATCTTCTTAGGATTGGCTTCGATGCCTCTTCTACTTACCAAATAGCCGAAATATTCCCCTAAGGTAACCGCAAAAGTACACTTAGCCGGGTTCAGCTTCATCCTATATGTGTTTAGGATTTGGAAATAGACACGGAGGTCCATTATGTGGTTGTCATTGTTGGAAGATTTGACGAGTATGTAATTGATATACACCTCTATTTTTTTCTCGACCTCTTATGAGAACATCTTGTTTACCAAGGCTGGTAGGTTTCCCTGCATTTTTCAGGCCGAAAGGCATCAACTTGTAACAATATATTCCCCAATCGGTAAGGAAAACTGTTTTTCTCTATCATTAGGATGCATTAATATTTGATTGTAGCCCGAGAAGGCGTCCATGAATGAGATGAGCTTATATCCCGTTGTGGCTTATACCAGCTGGTCTATGTTTGGTAAGGTGAAGCTGTCGTTGGGACATGCTTTGTTCAAGTCTATGAAATTGATGCATACTCTCCACTTTCCATTCTTTTTCTTGTCACCCCCATGGGGTTTGCCAGCTAGTCGGGGTACTTGACCTCTGTAATGGACCATGCACTCAATAGTTTTTCCACCTTGTCTCGGACTTCCTGAGCTCGTTTGACACCTAACTTGCACTTCTTTTGTTTGACTAGTTTGTAGATCAGGTCCGCGTTTAGCTCATGAAATATTATATCTAAACTTCTGTCGGGCATGTCTGCGGTGCTCCAAAAGAGTATGTTTTTATTCTCCTTAAGGAAGGTGGTCAGGTCTCCTTTTATATATTTTCGTAGTTTGGAGTCTATCCCGATGCAGCGTTCTGGGAAACCTGGGTCAATACAATATTGTGTTACCTCGTCTAGCTTGGGTTCATTGTAGCTAAGAATTTCCGGGGTTGTTGGTTCCCCGATCTGTAATTGCTATAAGAAATTTTTCCTGTGCTGAAGTTCGGCTAAGTAACATGCTCGAATCGACCTTCGGCTTCCTCTGATTTTTTGAACCCTTCTTTGGTAGGGACTTAACGCGCTGATGGTAAGTGGATGGCATTGCTTTCATTGCGTTTATCTAGGGTGTTCGCAAGATATCGTTGTATATCGCTGGATGATCCATCACCGTGAACTCAATCATTTTGTATACTCCTTCTACGTGCATGAGCAATTTGATCGTTCCGAGTGTCATTGTAGTTTCGCTCATGAAACCCGTTAAAGGCGTAAGAGCTCCTTTTATTTGGGATAAGTTGATGTACATCTTGGCTAAAGTCTCCTTGAAGATGAGGTTTACAGAGCTCACGGTGTCCACGAGTACCCTTGTAATTTCAAATTCTCTGAGGATTAGATCGATGACTACTGGATCAGCATGCAACACATCGAGGCTTGTCGTGTCCATTTTGTTAAATAGGATAAGTTCTCTTGCCTCATGAGGCTTGGTTTTCCACCTTTCACACGATGCATCCTTTCATCGTACGCCTTGATTGACGTAACCGAGTTCAGACATAATTAATGGTTTCCCATTATCATATTGATTATTTTCTTAAATGGTGGGGTTGGGGAGACCTACAGAAACTCTTCCTAATATCTTTTTAGAGGGTTGGCTTCATTGTTTGGTTCCTTTCTGTCGGGTTGTGTGTTTGTTACGTTAGTCTGGCGGGGTTCGATCAACTCGCCTGATCGATACTTTGCGAACAAAGAGGATTTAAAACTCCTACACTCCTCGGTTAAATGATCATCTTGGTTATAATAATCACAATGTTTCTTTGTGCTTCCTTGCTCCTCAGGTTTTTTCTATTGGTTCCATGGACTACTCTTGGGCCTTCCTGCATAGAGAGCATGATTTCCTTCTAATGAAGGATGCCTTAAGGGCATTTTGCTGGGGCGCCATGTTTTTCTCTCTACTTATCTTTCGCATTTCGATCAAATCTTCTTCTATTCATGCGAAAACTTTTCCTCGGTGTAGGACGTCGTCAATGGTCGCTGGAGGGTTCAAGATTAGGTCTTTTTGGAATTCTGATTCGCTCTAAACCGCATTTTTGAGGGCATCAATGACAGCATTATCGGTCAAAACCACTCGGGATATTACTTCCTTGAAGCGATCGATGAATTGGGGGGGGAGGGGATCATTTGTCCCATGGGTCATGCTCCATATGTCGGCATCAGAGATGTCTGTTACAATATACATTGAATAATGTTTCAAGAACATAGGGCTCATCTAGTTGAAGCTATGGAACGAGCTTTCGGGCAATTGGGAGAACCATGTTAGTGCTGGCCCTTGAAGGTGTTCGCTAAAAGTTGGAAATAATCTTTGTCTCTCTCGAATTGCGCTCAACAAACCGCTATGCGGAAAGCTGTCATATATGTGTTGGGATTCGTTTTCCCTTTGTAAAAAGGGATCTTGATTTTCCCAGAGTTCCGTATTTTGGTGTTTTTGTATGTGGTGCGTACGGGCTCCGTAGTGTTTCCTCCATCAGTCGGTCTAGCTCGGGAGCTGAACTGATTTCCTGGTGGACCTTAGAGTTCATTTGTCAAATAAGCTCTTGGAGAGAATTTTTCATCTCTTGGATCTCCTGGATCGAGGGCTAAGGTCACCTATCTGTTTGGGAGGAAATGTGGCGATAGTTTTCGTACTCCTCAGATTCGTCTCTTGAGTCTCCAGATAGCTCGATGTGGTCTTGTTGTCGTCGGGGTCCTTGGCATGCTCGGTGTGGTTAAATTTCTATAGGTTTTTCTGAGACTGGTTGGCCTTTGGGGTGGATTGTTCGTCTTGAGAGTCGGTGTTTGGTGGGACATTTGTGGTGCCGGAGTGATGTCAGTGTGTTTTGTTTAAGTTTTGTGTCGGGGTGAATGATAACCTCCTAGAATGCTCTCTGGCGATGTGTTATCGTCTGGCTGAAGTCCAAAGTGATCGTCGGTGTTCTGAGGTTGTTCGGTCGAGGCGTTGGGCGATCGCCTTTGTTTGATCTGAGAGAGCCTTTGTTTGTTCTGCGGATTCTTTGCCATTTTGTCGAGTCGGTCCAGAAGGGATTGGTTCAGAGCATCTTGTATTTCCAGTTTTTCCAACATGAATTGCATGGTCTGGCGGATCGCTTGAATATAGGATGGTTTTTATTTTATGATTATGGGTTGATGGGTTTTTTTGTTGAGCGCACCTAGTGATTGATCAAATTCCCAGGAAAAAGTTCAGGTTTTGTTGACTATTGGATATGAATCAAGGTAGTTGTATAATCTATTTAGGTTTGAGTAAATGCTTGTTTGTCAAGTGATGGATCTAGGAAAATCCAAAAATTTTGTCGGAAAGAATGGTCATAAATACCTTTGAGGACTAGAAATAGACTTTCCAAATATCAAAAGAATACCTCTAAGTGAGCAACTAGATCTCCAAGTATATACCAAGATTTTTTATATGGTTTTGAAGATGATTGGCAATCTATCTCAAAAGCAAGTCAAGCAAGATATCTACATCTCTATGTAATGCATCGACTACTTAAATTTCTACCAAATCAACTAATTCAAGCTTTCAAACTCCAATTCGTGTTTTCACTTCACGCAAAGTTTGCGGGGGAGTATTAGATCAATCTTCCAAGCCCAAGACAATAAATTGAGAAGCCTTAAAGAAACTCATGTAATTAGGTTTATGTCAAGTAGTTTCTTATATAAATATGTAAAGAACTTAAGGTGAAAAACAAATTAGGATTGCCATTGAGCAATCTCAGCTTTTCCATTTTTAATTATATCAATATAAAGATTTGCTATTGCTTGGTGTTCTTGGATAGATCTTTTCTTCTTTAGTTTCTTTGCACTAAATAAAGCTCTTAGAGCTATAATAAAGGTAGATTATGATTATCAACACTAGAAACAAGGATGGAGGCGGAAACAACAAAATAAAATTGTAGAAACTGGTACGCTTAGATACGAAGAAAATGTATAGAAAAAAGTTAGAGTAGTGATTTTCTTTTATAATGGAAATAAAGGAGTTCAAAATACTTAGAAATCATGTGATACTGATACTAGTAGTCGTAATATCTTTGGCGATACAAGTCCAGTCTTATTGGTTGACTTCTTTAAGGAATGTCTAGTCCTATTATTCAGGTGTCATGTAATGACTTTTTCTTCCCTTTATGCTTCTCCAATCAAAAGCCATGACTAATTTAAGCAAAATTTTCTTATGGTTCGGCCAAGAACCTCGGAGAAACATGAACCTTTTCCTTGTCTTATATTTAACTTATGTTAATTGTCTGAGTAACAGAAACAAGAGCTTTTGTTTTGCTTAAATGTCGCCTCAACTTGACCCTGTAGCCGAGCTCGAAAGCTTAAAAACACATGTTGAGCATCCTCCAAGTCCCACCTTCCGTCACCAATGTAACTCTCTTCCATATCCATTTGCTTCTCAGTAATCTGATTTGATGATCCATTTTGTTTTTCTTGGTTTAGCTGGTGAAGTTTCAAAGAGGTCACCTAATGGATCACCAAGAAAGGAAAATGAGCTTCAAGGAGAACACTCACACCATAAGAAATCTTTGTTCTCCAAAATGAAAGATAAAGCCAAAAAGCTACAACATAGTCTCAGCAATAAGAAGAGACATGATGATGAATGTGATGCAACACTGCCTTCGTTTGAACATGAAGTTGTTAGACAACCAGGAGTCTACGCAACATTGTCACCACCTGGCAAGTCGAAAGACTGTAAACTTAGAGAAGAAGGAGAAGGAGAAGAAGAAGATCCTGAATATCTTGGAGCCCCAAGTAAGCAATACAGGAACGGCATTGAGATTTTAAAAGCCGCAATCTACAACGAAACAATAGGCTAATTTTGTATAATCTCAAAATTTTAGTTTTTCTTGACGAAAATTTTAAATTGAAGAAAGGGCCGCAAGCAAGCGATTGCTTTTCTTGGGTTCATGACAAGCATAAATGACAACCAACTAAATTCGTTGGAATCACTTGTTAGACTGATCAGCTTGTATTTTGTGATATTTCAGTGTATGAATCAAAGAAAGCACCTGAAGAGCTAAAGCAGACGGCGATGAAGCATCCTCGGGAAAATCCTGTGATCACTGACACGAATGTCCTGTCTGTTCTCCCAGCTAAACTAGGACAAAAAGATTGTACTGATTCCCACAGAGAAAACCCTGAGAAGAATGTTTTGTCTAATGTCAAGCCTGCTGATTCAAACACAAGGAAAGAGTATAAAAACCAGGAACCTATTAGTCCAAGCAAGACACTAACAGAAACTGTGACAGATAAGTTAGCACCTGCTTATGCCAAAGTCTCTGATGCAACACATGCTATAACTAAGAAGATTCAAGATATGGCATTTCCAGAAACAGAAACAGATGTTTCAGAAATTAACACTAACCAGCCCACTACTGGCTTCAATACTAAGGTACCATGTGTTAGTAGAAACATGAGAAAATGTGTTACTTAATCAATCATCGTGTGCTTGATCAGGTGTGGGACAAAGGAGTATCAATGAAGGAATACATATCCAACAAGTTTGAGCCTAGCGAAGACGATAAAGCATTATCACAAGTGATATCTAAAGCTATCAGTCCTCGTAAAGCTTCTATGGTACCTGCTCCAAATGAAAGTGAGTTTCTATTTATAGTTTGTCAAACTAATACATACAATATTTATTTGATGTTTCTTCTTTTTTTTTTTTTTTTCCTACTGAAGTGGTTGAGGAAGAAAATCATGGGAAGATACTTCAACCAAACTAAAAGAAAAACGCAAGAAGCTTGCTTTTTGTATTTCTGTTTTTTCCTGTTTGTTATTTTATACAAAAATCACGGAATCGTATTGCTTGATTTCTGTTGTATAGAAAAAGGAGATTGACAATTCATAACATACTTTTTTTTCTTCGGTTTTTTAGACAGTTAGTTTCAATTAACAAAAAGTATTGTTTCCCTTTTTTTCGTTGACTTCTGTTATACTAAACATAAAATTTTTATTTTCATATTGAATAAGAATCAAGATGCTGAAAGAAAGACCTATTCAATTTTTTTGGAATTGTAAATGCCACTACAAGCCTATATTTAATTACCATTTCGAAAGGACAATCACCCGAAAGAAAGTTGTTTGCCAACAATACACAAATCACTACACAGAAATGAATTTGACAAAATTTCAACAGAAACAAGAATGTGATAGAGGTATAATTATTAAGTATTAGGAGGCGGGAAGTACAACAAATTCTCTCTTAAAAAGAAAAGGTTTACATCGAATTATGATTTGAGGGGATTCACGCCACTACAAGAAAACAAGGGGATTTGTGACAGAAATTTCTGACGGAAAAAAAACTGTCAAAAATAGTGACGAGAAAACTAACGGAATAAATGACCGTCAATAATTTTCTGACGGGTCAATTTCCGTCAGAAATTCTAACGGTTTTTTTTTACGGAATATTACTGACAGGGAACGTCCGTCAGAAATCCGTCAAAAACTCCGTCAGAAAATTTGCTCGATTTAAACTATTCGTTGTTAGCCGTTACCAACGGATATATTCGATATTTCTGACAGAAATCCGTAAGAAAATTTTCTATATAACCAGAAGACCTCCTCTCATTATTTCACACACAATTTCACAAACATAGTTATAAAATGTCTACTCCTCCTTATTTTCGATCATGGATAGATGGTGAGAGGATGAATCCAGAGACAAATCTTTTGAATGAGGAATATGCTAATGGTTTGATAAAATTTATGAAATTAGCGTATCGATAACATCGGGGCAACAGTCGTAAGTTAACATGTCCATGTTCTTTATGTCGGAATAATCATCATGTTAGGATAGACATAGTATAAAATCACTTGTATATGAATGGTTTTTCCATGTTATAAGGTTTGGTACTTACATGGAGAACGACCTGATATTGTTGCTAGTAGTAGCGGTAGCATTTCAGTGACAGATAGGATAGAGGAACCTAGAACGGAATTAGATGTTGGGGCACCTAGAACAAAATTAGATGTTAGGACAGCTATGGTTTAAATGGTTAATGATGTTTATAGAGAAAACATAGAGACAGCTCAGGTTTCTTATGAAGAACCAAACTTAGAAGCACAATAGTTTTTTGATATGTTAGACACATCGAATCAACCATTATATAGCGGATATAGAGATGATCATTCACCTTTATCATCCGCTAATAGGTTGATGGGTATAAAGACGGATTATAACTTGCCTGAGGATTCAGTTGACGCAATAGCGCGATACTGTCGAAAACTAAGGTATAAAGATACATGCGGTAGAGTTGTAATACCATACAAGAGGATGTGGTATTTTCCACTAACAGATAGGTTGAAGAGGTTGTATCAATATGCGATAACAGCTACTGTAATGAGATGGCATGCATAACATATATTTGATGGAGAGGTTACACATCCTTATGATGCAAAAGCTTGGCGTCATTTTCAGGCTACATATCCGGATTTTGCAAGCGAGATACAAAATGTCTATCTCGGATTAAGTACAAATGGTTTCAGCCCATATGAACATGCGACGTATTGTCTTCATGTGTGATTGGTATGATCCAACTGATGGCCGAAGTGTCAAAGTAGACAAGTTTGGCGTAACTTCAATAAACTCGCGCAGAAAACTTGGGAAATATAACCCTTTCATTCTTGCTTCAAAAGCATATCAGGTACAATTTTCATTAATATTGTCTTCATTCAATACCTCCTAATTATGTCAGTAAAACATACTAATCTTCAACATATGCGCAGGTATCTTACATTAGGTACCCACACATCTCAGCTAGGAACGATCCTTGGATAATGGCAACACAAATCAATCCTAGAAGAATGATAGAAGGCGTTTATGACCATGAACCACTACAGCCAATAGGAAATTGTTCACTAGCTGAGATTCAACCTTCTATGGACGTAAATCTTGTGGTGGACTTCACTTTGTTTGGTGATTTAGATGTCGGCATACATGACGTGGACGATAAGTCCAGCGACGAATTTGAGAATGACATGGATTCATCTCCTTCATATTACTCGTCATCCTCATAGTAGTTTATAATTTTCTCTCTTTTTTTTTGTTATCTATGTTGTTGTTATTCATTTTTAATTTTTTTTTTTAAATTACCTAATTTCTGACAGAATTTATGACAGATTTAGGATAATCCGTCATAAATTCCGTCAGAAAGTTCATTTTTAATTATATTTTTTAAAATATTTACCCACTTTTTGACGGATTTTCTGACGGATTTAACGTAATCCGTCTGAAAATCCGTTAGAAAGTTCATATTTGTGGTTTGAGGTTAGAAACCATTCGTTTCAAGTTGGTGTCTGAAAACATAAATAAACGTTTAATATCTGAAAGTGTTTGTGAACTTACATTATCATAAACTGTAACTTTGAAATAATGAAACTTCAAAAGATGGACATTGTTATTGTGTTAAGTTAGTACTACATTATGATCACATATTTGTTACCATTTGAAAAAAGATGGAACCCTAATCACAATTACAAAAAATTCAAACCCTAAACAATTCCCTAAATCATATATTCTTATTTCTGACGGGTTTTTGACAGATTGTATGCATACCGTCAAAAAACCCATCAGAAATATGAATATATGTTCTTGGTAATTTCTGACGGATTTTTGACGGATTGTATGCAAACCGTCAAAAATCCCGTCAGAAATATGAACATGCATTTATGACTGGTATATTCCATCAAAAACCAGATCCGTCGGAAAACACGTCAGAAATTTCTGACGGGTTTTGATAGTAGGATTTTTCTCTATCAATCTCTTACACCACTATCATGGTCATTGTAGTATGTAAGGTTATCAATCCAATAAGGTGTGCACTAACGATCTGAATTGCAATGAATGCTTCTAAGTCAAGCTAAACAGTAAAAAGGGTGGTTTACTAACATGTCATAAGTGAAGTGAACATGCTGGAAGTAAAGAGCATAAACAGAACAAGAAGCATTAAAGACTAAGATGCAAAAACAGAGTAAAATCAGAGAGTGAAAGATGTAAACAAATGTGAAGCAGTTCCTGAGGACTAAGGGTAATCAACCAGAGATCCATCCCAACCTACCTAAGCACCTAACATACCTCAAAAAATCAGTAAGTTATCCCTAGACGATAGGTTCATAAGTAACCAAGCCCAATCCCTTGATAATGGAATCAACCTAAGCAATCACCAGACCTAACTCTCGTTAACGGTACACTACCTAGAAGGCATTAAGCATCAACCTACCAAAGACAAAAAGGCTCCCTAGTCATCCAACCCCCTAGGCTGAGATGCATATCCTAAGCATCTAGGGCGTTGCGTAAGGTAGACTAATCTCTAAAATCACCATGATCAGACATTCCATATAACACTTTTCGGGCGTTGGAATGTCCAAGATCAGATTTCGATTAGCGTGAAAGAAACCAACATTAAGCACAATG
>OVBE01004769.1:0-23132 GCA_900406425.1 Iberis pinnata | reverse complement strand
GTCAAGGACCCATGCGTACTTGAAGGATCTCTTGTTCATCTCAGCAGCTTCCTTCTCAAACCTCTCAATCACACGCTTGTCAATACCTCCCAACTTATAGATCAAGTGTCCAGTTGTGGTCGATTTACCAGAATCGACATGGCCAATTACCACAATGTTGATGTGAAACTTCTCTTTACCCATGGCTGCTAGTTCAAAACAATCTGCAAAAGTCAAAAGTATCATTTAAGTTCTGGTCTTCTAGATATTCATTAATATCAGTCAATACATCTCAAAACAAATAATCTCCATCGCACAATAGAGTATTCGCACAAGCAGATCGATAGATCAAGAGATCGAAGATGTAAACAAGAATGACGAGTAAATAACGTTCCGATTAACTTTGTAAACTCTGACAAAAATGGAATCAGAAACTCAAAAGAAGATCTCGTGAAAAATATAACGAAATCTAACAAAAACATATACAGCAGAATCAGCTCAAACAAACGTATGATCAACGATTAACAGATCAAAATCGTTTCAACAAAGATCGATAGAAGAAATAAGAAACAGATCGTAGAATCGTACGATATGATTACCTCAGAGAAATCGAAAGAGAGTGCAGCGGCTAGGTCGAAAGTAGTAGAAGAAAGTTCTAAGTGGATAAAAGTCGTATTTATAGTGATGAATCGAAATGAATTTTAGGGTTTATCACGATATCTTATTAAAAATGACGGTCGCGTCCCTATTCTCTTACCGCCTTTTGTTTTTGAGCCTTCGAGGTTCGGTTGTATTTTCATCTTTTTCTAGTTTCGCAAATTTCGCCATACTTTTAAAAATTCAAATTATCCCCCTAATCCCATTGAAGTTTGTAACATTACTTACAAAATATTCGAATTTATCCTCGTTTTTTTAGTGAAATGTTCACCTCTTATTTGACAATAGAAGCATTAATTTTTCTCTAATTACTTTTTTTATAAATTACAAACATCTCCTAGATAAATAATTGTAGAATTAACGGTTTGTGACAATCTTAATACCGTTGTTAATGTTCATTTGTACTTTTCCCCTTTTTGGGTTTTCATTTTATTTTGTCATATTGTCATAAAATTTTTTTAATTAACATTGTCATTATGATTTGGTGTAGATCTATCACCAGAAAACAGCAAAGTTTTTAGACTAACGATGTGATGGACCATCCGTCACTATTCTTCTAGCCATCATTTTTCTTGTAGCGTTTATGTTCACGCGGTGATGCAAAAACGTCTACAATGTTGGGATAACATATTTTGATTTCTGTTGTACTTTTGCAATTAGAGGTTTTTATGTTAGTTTTGTGAGGATTCATATTGTCCGGTGAGGTTAATGGTTTTTTTGTGTGATAGCTAATGTAATTGTTAAGATACCTTGTTAAGAGTTTCAAGAGTTTATGAAACTGTAACTTTCATTAATGATAAGTTTGGCAATATATGCCTTACAGAAGTTGAAACATAAAGTCCCAAAAGCAAGCAACTAAGAAAGAAACTAAAACAATTAAAGCATTAAACAAAGTCTTGAAACTCGGTTTTTTATTAACTTAAAAAACGCCACTATTTAGACCACTTCAAACGAGTTAAACCAATAGAATTTGACGCCAACAAACCCTCTTTAAACTAACCCACGTTCTTGAGGCTTAGTTTACTTTTTGACGAGAAATTTCCAAGCTGAGTTTTAATTTCTTCAAAAACTTCACGCTTCAATGGCTTGATAGATATGTCTGCAACTTGCTCTTTATAACCACGATGTTTCAGCTGTATAACTCCATCTTTGACAAGACCACGCAAAAAAAAAAAAAATATATTATCCCAATGTGATTGCATCTTCCATGAAAATTTGAGTTCTTAGAGAGCTTGATTGTTGAAGTATTATCACATAAAATAATTGTGCATCCTCATGCATCATGCCTTAGTTCCTCTAAAACCATTTTGAACCATATCGCTTGACTTGCACAAACGGATGTTGCCACATACTCTGCTTTTGTAGGAGACAATGTAACAATTGGTTGTTTCTTTGAAGACCAAGATACATCAGCTTCACCAAGATACATCAGCTTCATTCATCAAAAACACATAGCCTGATGTGATTTTCTTGTTATCTATGTCTCCAACAAGGTCACTGTCTGTGTAAACCATAAATTGTCCTCTTCCTCTTCTCTTGTACCAAAATTCGTAATCAATTGTTCCTTGCAAGTATCTTAAAACCCTTTTTGCAACCTGAAAATGAATTTGTGTAGGTCTAGACATGAATACGCTAAGTAAACTTACAGCAAAATGCATATCATGCCTGGTTGTGGTGATGTACATCAAACTGCCAATCATATGTCTTGTAAAACGTTTCATCAATTTTTTCTCCTTGTTCATCCATATGTAATTTGCTTCCTGGTTACAATGGATAATGAATTGAATTGCACTTTTCCATATCAAAACGTTTCGGAATCTCAGCAACATACTTAGCTTGAAATATGTGAATCCCTTGTAGTGTTTGTAACACTTCAAGTCCCAAGAAATATACATATGACTAGATCAGTCATGTTGAATTCATGCTTAAAAACTGTTCGTCATCTCCTCATTATCTCATGTGTAGATAAGGTCATCTACATATATACTAACAAACAGAACATTACATTTTCATTGGACTTTATAAACAAAGTTTCTTCATTATGTGACTTAGTGAATCCCTCCTTGATGAAACAATCTTCAATTTTGCTGAACGAGGCTCGTGGAGCCTATTTCAGTTCATACATGGATTTTTTGAGCTTACAAACCTTATCTTCTTTTCCCTTTATTACAAAACCTTGTGGTTGATATATATAAACATGTTCTTCAAGAATACCATTGAGGAAGGTTGATTTGACATGAAGTTGGTAAAATGTCAAGGTCTTTTTAGCTGCGATATTAAGTATGATACGAATTGTATCCATATGGGAAACTGGAGCATAGACCTATGTGTAATCAATTTCATGTTTTTGTGAGTAGCTTTTGGTCACCAATTGAGCCTTGTACTTGTTGATTTCTCAAAGTTCATTCAATTTGGTATTGTAAAGCCACTTTACTCCAATGCATGTGGCTCCTTCAGATAAGTGTAAGAGCTGCCAAGTATCATTTTTCATAATTGAATTGATATCTTCAACTATAGCTTCCTTCCAGTTTTCACTTCTTACAACTTCTTCATAAGTGGCGGGATAATAGGAGTTGATCTCCATTATGTTCACTTCATCCTCTTCACTTTTATATCCCACAACATAGTCATTTAGATAACTTGGTGCCCTTACATTGCGTTTGCTTTTGGTATTATGTTCATTATGAGCTTATCCATTGTTACCTTCATCCATAGTTTCATTGTTCCTTCTTGCTTCTGGTGAATTTGGCAGAGTTTGATTAGTGTTTTCATCATCACTGTGTTCACATATTGTATCATCATTCCACCTCACTTTTGTATATGGATTTCCATGTTCCTGATCTTGTTCTCAATTCCAGGTCTTTGTCTCTTTAAAGACTACATCCGTGCTGATGATAATCTTTTTAATTTGGAATTGTATAGTTTGTACCCTTTGGACTCTTCAGAGAAACCAACTAAAATACAAGCGTTTTTATCATCCAACTTACTTCGTTTTTCATCTGACACATGTGCATGTGCATATGCTATGCATCCTCATACTTTAAGATGATCCACACTTGGTTTCACTCTATTCCATGCCTCATACGGTGTTATGTCTCTCACGACATGTGTTGAACATATATTGAGGATGTAAAATGTCCAATTCACTCCTTTTACCCAGAAGATTCTTAGAATCTTACTCAATGACAAAATTGATCTCACCATATTCATCATTGTCTTATTCTTTCACTCTGCAATTCTATTATGTTGTGGAGTCTATGTAGTTGTAAGTTATCTTCTAACTCCATGTTCCTTACAAAAATTCAGGAATTCATTTGAAGTGAACTCCCCTCCTCTGTCTGTTCTCATACATTTCAGGTTCTTCCTTGCTTCAATCTCCACTTTCTTTTTAAATATCTTGAATTGATCAGATGCTTTTAACTTCTCTTAAACAAAAATAAACTCAAGCTTTCCTATAGTGATCATCTATGAAACACAATATGTATTTCAATTCACTTGTTGTGCTTGGACTTATGGAACCGCAAATATCATAATGTATGAGCTCCATAACCTCTATTTCTCTCCAATTACTATTCTTTGGGATAAAGTTTATGGGTTTTTTTCCTATAAGACAATTTGAGCAAGTGAAGCTTTGGGTATCAAAGATTGAAAGTCCACGCACCATGCTTTTGCTCTGCAATGTTTTCATTCCACTATGACTGAGATGGCTATATCTTTTGTGCCATTTTATTGGTATCTCTTATGTTACAGCTTGAAAACATTGATATTGATTTGAACCTTTCACATCACTAGTCTGATCAATTAGGAGAAACATTTAATACTAACTCATTTTGCTCTAAATTATAAGTCCCATTTCATCATGAAAGATTTTACATAATCCTTTATGAATGATAATGGTCAATCTCTTCTCTTGTAACTGGCCCAAACTTAGTAAATTGTTCTTAAGCTTTGGTGCGTAGTAGACATCACTTATATGATATGTGCTTCCATTTAGTATTAGTGTCACATCTCCTTTTCCTTCAACCCTCATTCTCTTATCATTTCCCAACTTCACTAAGTTCTTAAAGTCTTCACTAAGAGATGAAAACAAATATTTATCACCACTCATGTGGTTTGAATATCCATAATCAAGAAACCAAATCAATATCTCTTGTGTATGCCATCAGCATTTGTTCAACAACTTCATAAAGATTTTTCTCAGAGATTTATCTCTTCGTTGGCTCTTCTTCATCCACTTGAACCATTAACAGCATTGTCTAATTCTCATCCAAATTTTCATAGTTTGCTTCTTTCTCTTCCATTTTGGGCACTCATTTTTAGAATGTCCCAGCCAATGACATTTGTATCACTCCACAATGCTTTTATCAACAAAGTTTTTTCCTCTTCCACGTCCTCTTCCTCTGGATCCCCATCCTCCTCTTCCATATAACACATTTAAGACATGATCATATCCCTTTTCTAATTTCTTGAATTCTTGTTCATGAACTGTCATAGAGCTTCGAAGCTCATATAGTGGGATGCTCTCAATGTCTTTTGATTCCTCCATTGAAACCACCACATACATGAAACTTTCACTAAGAGTTCTCAAGATCTTCATTGAATCCCAAATGATATTGGAAGTTCCCCTATCCAAGATCTGTTCAAGAGTGATTATATCTATCGATTGATAGAAGTAATGCTTGACTTTGTGATCATTTGTTGCAGCCCCTTCATTCAATTGCCTCGGTTCTGGTGTGACAACCGCATTGTTTTGCGTCTCCTCCAATTTGGTTTCCACAATCATTTTTCCCGAAAAAATTTCTCCATGACTTCACTCAAGTGTTCTCAATGTCGATCAAATTGGGGAAGCTTTGCTTTATCATCTCCCATTCTGATAATTCTAAAGCTACAAATTCTTGCTTTGATTTTTATGAAAACAACGAGCTTTGATACCACTTTGTAATGATTAAGATACGTTGTTAAGAGTCTCTGAAAGTGTAACTTCCATTAATTATAAACTTGGCAATATATGCCTTACAAAAATTTGAAATAGAAATTTCTAAAAACAAGCAACTAAGATAGCAACTAAAACAACAAAAACACTTCAAACTTGGTTTTTTATTAACTGAAAACACCACTACTTAGACCACTTCAAATGAGCTAAACCATATGAATCTGGCAAGCTTAGTGGGTTTAAGTTTTGCCTAGTGGTGGTTCGTTCGATTCTGATTTATTCAGTTCCTTCAATATAGGATCCATATAGGAACCATTAAAAAATTGGTTCGGTTCAGTTTGGATCTAAAATTTTGAAACCATTTGAGAATCAAAATAGTTGTGGTTCTACTTCGGTTCAGATATTTTACCCAAAAGATTCGAAAATATTTAGAATCAAAAATACTCAAAAGAACAAAAATTACACAAAAAACTAAAAATATCCAAAATAACCGAAAATACCCAATATATCCGATACGAAAATACCTAAAAAAACAAAAAATATCCAAAAGAACGAAAACACGCAAAAGTAACATGATTTTCTCAAAGTATTGGTTAGAGGGACATACACATATATATATATATATACATATATATATATGGTTTTTGGTATAAAAACTTACTTTATATTTTTGGTTCCTATGGTTCCAATATGTTTTTTCGGTTCGGTTCGATTTGGAAACAATATTCATGGTTTTTGATAAGAAGAATCATTCGGATAATTTAAAGATATACAATTCAGTTATGGATCTATTTTTTGTTCGGTTTAGATTTTTCGGTTCCGGATATTTTGCTCAAACCTACATACCCAAATCGAATATGATATTTGCTTCGATTTGATTATTCGATTCTAGATAATTATGTTCATCCCTAAAATCTATCCGAAAAAACAAGAGTCCTAATCATTTTCAAGACAAAAGCAAAAAAAAAAGAGAGGAAATTCACAAATGAATGAAATCAAGTAAAATTCAATCCACCAAAATAATTTGTTTTGTGACTAGTTTCATTCATTTAACTAGTTCATAAAAACAATTTGCAAATTAATAAAACCAATTTTTCCATCTCCAATAAAATACCACAAAACTATAAGGACATAATAGTAATATTCAAAAAATTACATTAGTAGTTTCGTCTTTTGACTTTCTTTGATGGTTTTCTTAAAACTTTTGTTTATGCTTCTTCGTCTCTGTAGCTTCTCTCGGTATCAATTTGCACACTAAAGGTAAGCGATTCATACACATCTATCTCTGATCCGTTTCTATACTCTCTTTAATTTCGTCTCTTCTCAATCCAATTCTTAATCTTGTCTTTAGAATATATACTTTCAGATCTTCACTCATGAATGAGAAAAATCTTAACTTTTAGAGCAATTCTTCAGTTTTCTATGATCAAATTACCTATTTTGAGTTTGCCCATGAATTCAAAAGCTTTGAAAGTTTCAGTCTTTAAACTCAATTTTGTGGAACATCAAATCTAGGGTTATAATGGAGTTTCTTTCGATTAAGGACTGAATTACATTGAGATCAGTTTTTAAAACCTGTTTGCTGTTATTAATCAGGTGAAAAATTTTGCTATGATGACTCGTTATGCTGGACTTGTTGCTTCTGTGATTATACTTCTCCTTTTACTTCCCATTGAATTAACGAAATCTGAAGTCATTACATTGACCCCAGAGACTTTTTCTGATAAGGTAAAGATCTGAATCCCTTCGATTTTGCTCTATCATGTGTGAACTCTAGTGTTGTTTATTGAAGTCAGGTCGATTTAGATCTCCTTTGATGCTTAATAAGTGTAAGTTTATGATCTATTTGAGTGAAAGGTTTCTCATTTCGGTTTAGTTTAGTTCTTGATGACTTCTTGCATAGGTTACTAAAACGTGTTTAGCGAATACTATGTGGTGCTCATAGATACTAAGCCATAACAAAATCATCATTATGTTTTTATTCATTGGCTCTATTTGGATCTTCGTAAGCTCTAGTGTTTTTTCTCCGGAATCAGGTAGATTTAGATCTTCTTTGATGGTGTGTATTGAGAACGGGTTAAGTGTAATGCCCCACTACTTGGACCGCTACCACCAAACCCAATAGCCCATTAGTATGATACTGTCTGCTTTGAGCCACAAGCACGACTTTTTTATTGGGTATCACTCCATGAGGCCTCATACTAATTTGGGATCGGACTCTTTATATATCAGCCGAACTCTTGGCTAGTTTTCCAATGTGGGATGTTTGTCATTGACCCGGGTTCCACATTAAGCCCGATATGTATTAATATTACTTGCTCATTTAGTGTAGTTTCTGATCTTATCTAAGTGGAGATTCTCATTTCGGTTTAGTTTAGATCTTGATGACTTCTTGCATAGGTTACTAAAACGTGTTTAGCGAATACTATGTAGTGGTGCTCATAGATGACAAAATCAGCATTATGTTTTTCTTCATTGGCTCTACAGTCTTGATTTGGATCTTGGTAAGTCTAGTGTTTTTTGATAGATTTAGATCTTCTTTGATGGTGTGTATTGAGAACAGGTTAAGTGTAACGTCCCACTCTTTGGACCGCTACCACCAAACCCAATAGCCCATTAGTACGATATTGTCTGCTTTGAGCCACAAGCACGACTTTTTTATTGGGTATCACCCTAAGAGGCCTCATACTAGTTTGGGACCGGACTCCTTATATATCAGCCGAACTCTTATCTAATTTTCCAATGCGGGTTGTTTGACATTGACTCGGGTCCCTCATTAAGCCCGATCTGTATTAATATTGCTTGCTCATTTAGTGTAGTTTCTGATCTATCTAAGTGAAGGTTCTCATTTCGGTTTAGTTTAGTTCTTGATGATTTCTTGCATAGGTTACTAAAACATGTTGTGTGAGTACTATGTACTGCTTATAGATACTAATCAGTAACAGTCTTAATTTGGAGTTTAGAATCTTAGAATCCAATTCATATACAGAAACGAATGGGCCTTACTCTCTCCATAATTGATTGATTCAGGTGAAGGAGAAGGATACTGCATGGTTTGTAAAATTTTGTGTTCCATGGTGTAAACACTGGTTAGTTTTCTTATTTCAAGAAATTACATATCTTAAGTTATTTTTCTTGTTATATCACCTTTTGATGAAACTGAATCTGAGTTTTTTCAGTAAGAAATTAGGGAATTTATGGGAAGAATTGGGAAAAGCAATGGAAGGAGACGACGAAATCGAAATCGGCGAAGTAGATTGTGGTACTAGTAGATCTGTTTGTACTAAAGTTGAGATTCACTCATATCCAACATTTAAACTATTTTACAATGGAGAAGAAGTTTCAAAATATCAAGGTAAAAGTTGTGAAAGATGAGATTTTGTTGGTCAAAACTACATTTTTGTTTCTCTTTACTTGTTGATTTTGTGTTTTTTTTTTTAATGAATGTAATTTTCTTTTTTGTAAATTTTAGGAAAAAGAGATGTTGAATCTCTCAAGACATTTGTTGTAGAGGAAACTGAAAAAGTAGCAGAAAAGGCACAGCTTGAAGATAAAGAACTGTGATTTTATTACTCACACTCTTTGTTTTTGTTTTTTTTTAATTTTGCTTATGCAGTGACTTTTATTGTTTAGTTAGATAGGTGTGACTTAAACATCTTTGAATTCTTGTGCAGACGCTTTAGCATCTTTTGGACTTAATCTTTCCCCTTTTAATTTTCAGTTGTTTGATGTCATTCCTGACTGATTGAACCTATCATGAAGGTCACTCAACCAAACAGTGTTATCGGTTAATTGAAATGATAATTTTGAGTTAAAAAAAAAAACATCTTTGAGATGAAATTGGCTTTTTATATGTTTTCAAAAATCACTCCTTTTGTTAAATTTTTTAGTTTCCATACATGAGAAAAATTTACTAATAGGATAAATTTTATTTTTATAATTTGGTGAAGTGTACTAAAAAAAAATTATGTTTGGTTCGTTTGGATTTTTCTATTTATTTCATGTTTGGTTAATAAATATGCAGTAAATTATTATTAAAAAAATATGAATAATGCAAATTATTGATGTGAAGAATAAAAAATTTATGTAATAAGTTCTCATGAAAGTGAAATACTTATTTGTTCAAATTTAATATAATTCAAATTTTAACAATTTTCTTTAATAGTCCAAATTGTTACTATTAACCGGGGTTTCTATCTCTAGTGTTAAAGGGTTTACGGCTGTGAGTTTCGTCACTATCAATTAACATGGGGTGAATTTTAGTAGCCCTTCTGGATATTCTTGGCGACTGCAGATATTTTAGATCTAGTCGAAATCTTTCGAGGCTCGGAATACCAGGATCATACAGAAAAAAAATTATTACAATTCCATAGAAAAAGAAAAAGACATTATCATTAATTTAGGCAAAGAACAAATGATTTAGCAATTATCATTTTATTGTTTTTTAATCAAATCACAAATCAATCATAACCAAGTGACAATTTTCTTTAATAGTGTTTGAATTACTACCAATCTGTTATAATAGAGATTAGAGTGCCAAAAAAACAACCATTCGGCTAAAATGTGTTTGCCAAAATGTTGATTGATTCAACATCAAAGAACAAATATTTACTTATTACAAGAATAAGTTGCTACTTGGGATTTAATCTATAACTACTTAATAGCAATATGAGATAGCACAACTAAGTTTAATCATCAGTTTCTGAATCAATAACTTGTAAAATGTTAAGAGCTGAAGAACCAAGATTCATCCCACGAACAACACCTCCATATCCAACCTTGATTCTATGACACATCAACAACATAGAGTCCCATAATGCTGTTCTTCCCTGTTCCAATTTACAATACCAATTCATTAATCGCAAACCGAAACAAACCAATACCATTTCATATCCTTTGCCGGTGTGTCCGCGCCCATATGGCCCGCCCCGCAACGGGTTCAAATTTTTTTGATCCATGGCGGGTTGACCCGCAAAACTCATGGGCAATTAATAAGATGTCCAAGCCCGTTTCCACACCCGCAGATTTTGCGGTTTAGCAGGTTGGCCCGCATACACTTTATTTATATTTAGATTATGTTAAAATTGAAATATATACATTTTAAATTTGGTAACTTAATGGTAGTGCAAAATAATATAAATATACACTTTTTATAAGTATTTTAATTTTAAACACTAAAATTTTATGTTTTATTACATATTTTATAGATTATAATTTAAACTACATAAAATTATTTATAATTGAATTAAATTTTATTTAAATTAGTAGTCCGCGGACCAACCAGCCAACCCGCGGACAAAAAACCGTTAAACCCGCGATTTGTGATAGGTCAATTCGCGAGGCCCGCTTTAAATGGACATAATTTTTTTTGTCCAAAACCTACCCATGGTGGTCCGGGTTGGGTCTAGTCCGCGGGTTTTAGCCCGTTTTGACACCTCTATCCTTTGGACATGCTATAAGAAAATGCTTACCTGAAGAGTAAACTGAACCTTCTTATCCCAATACAAGGCAAATGTTGGGGGGATTTGCTTATCCACAGCAAGAACACATGCACCGGGATGAAGCGTCGAAGGTACACCCGATACAACTGCAATGTACTTCTCTGGGAATCTCTCTTTTGGAGGAAGAACTCCTAAGAATAACGGGTTCTTGCTCGCTTGAGTTCCTGTATAAGAGCTGGGATCCAAATGTAACATCCATTTCGGATGCTCTAAGAAGGCACAGAACAAGTACAGAAGCAGATGAGAATCGGTTGGTGGCTCTAGGCTCCATTTCTTATTTCTATCTTGAGCATCTCTCCTTAAACTGTATTCATAGTTCTTCACACAAGTTCCTTCTGCAAGCTCTGTCAAAAGCCAAGTGTTCAAAAGAGTCATGAATCGTCGACTAATATATGGAACGGGTTTCTTTTTTATTTGAATGTTTTGATACCTCGAATTCTTTGCACTGTGTAATCTGCTGGAATGCTGCTACGTGGAAGTAGACCTTTGACCCATTCTCCTTTCATTAAGCCCTGAAGCCTTTGATGTTCGCTTATAGCATCAACGCATTCCTGCATGATAGGGATTAGCGCCGCTTGCTGCTGCTGTTGTTGTTGCTGAAACTGCTGGTTCTCTGTACGCAGCTTATCTGCAGATGGCAAAAGAAACATTTAGCAACTATATGAAGACATAATATCATTGAAGCTGCAGGAAAGTTACTTACGCATGGAAACATCAATAGTCTGTACAAGAGTAGCACGTAACTGATGAAGAATCGCATCTTCGTCAAGAGAGTAAGACGGCTGCCACCCATCTGTTCGATCAGCGGGAGTTGCGGTTGTTCCATTTGTTGGCAGATCACTTCCAACTTGGCTTACTGTGACATTAACACCTAATTTTGAAGCTGTTTGCATTACCTGCACACACAATTAAGTACAGACAGATGTTCAACAGCAGCGTAAGGAAACAAAAATTTCTCCATCTGCCTCTGATTCGGATGTGGTCATCAACTTCTCCATCAGCAGACAAATATATGAAGAGAATGTTTATTAGAAAAGGACTCTAAAAGCAAACCTGAATATGACTGGTTTCAATCTTGTTAAGCAGAGGTTTGAGCAAAACTGAGGAACACCATTGCCTTAGCCGGTCACGCCAGTATTCTATTTGAGGATATACACCTAGGTTCCTAAAACCTTCAATAGCCTCTTCCAAGGACATAGGGTTGGGGAAATCACCCTCTCCTTTCTTTGGAGGAGTCGTACGTTTCTGAACACCAGGAGACATCCTGACAGGTCTTAGTGGTGTACTCCTAGTAGTGCCCGATGCACCAGTTGAACCACCAACTGTACTCGGGGTAGCCATGGGAAAACTACCAACTGTTGGTGGCGGTGTCAGCATCTTCCCCGCCGACTCAGTGATTTTCTCATCTATTTCGGCCAAAAGCTGCTCCAGCTGCTCCTCTGTGGCTATGTCTTTTGCAGAATTCCGTCTACCAGACCAAGGACTAGAAACAGCCTTATCCGGACCAGACAAAGCACGATTAGAAGAAACTGGTGAACTAGACGGGACAAGATACAAAGACGGTGAACCAATTTGTTTGGATGGTGTGCTATATGGACTAATCTGCCTCCCATTACGGGGAATCAGCCTATCACCACCACTGGAAGATTTATGCGCTGAACCAGTAAGATTTTGATGTATTGGGACAAGCGGCTCCAATGTCTGTGAAGGTTTTGGTGCAGGACGAGACGGGGGTAATTCTGATACACCCTGACCAGCTTTTTTCTTTGTCCCAAGAAGCTCAAGCTGACGACTTGAAAGCTGAAACTGATCTTTGGTTTCTTTAAAAGAAGGTTTAGTTTCTGCTGGAGCAGCAAACTTTGCTCTGTAAAGAGATATGCCTTTGGAAAAAGCCATCATTGCTCCAATACAAAACAAAGTCACCAGCCCTTGCCATGCCTTAACAGCAACATCTGAATCATAAATGTAGATCTTAGATACAGAAGAAACAAAAAATCTCTCAGGAGTAAAAATGAAAACTCACAAGCTGCCTCTTTAGATATTTTGCCAAATGTTAAAGCATTGGTCAACCATTTCTCCCTGCAACATAACATAAACAAACCCTAATAAGAACTTTTCAGTCTCATTATCGCAATACATATGAGCAACAAACAATCCATCATTCTTAGAGAAAACAAACGAGTAGAAAATACACTAAGGCTTCAAATCTAGAGGTTCCTGGATTCCAAAACCTAAATGCAAGTTCTCCAACAACGCAATCCTAAATCATAGAGAAAGACAAACGAGTAGAAAATACACTAAGGCCTCAAATCTAGAGGTTCCTGGATTCCAAAACCTAAATGCAAGTTCTCCAACAACGTAATCCTAAATCATAGAGAAAGACAAACGAGTAGGAAATAAACTAAGGCATATCAAATCTAGAGGTTACTGGATTCCAAAACCTAAATGCAAGTTCTCCAACAACGCAATCCTAAATCATAGAGAAAGACAAACGAGTAGAAAATACACTAAGGCCTCAAATCTAGAGGTTCCTGGATTCCAAAACCTAAATGCAAGTTCTCCAACAACGTAATCCTAAATCATAGAGAAAGACAAACGAGTAGGAAATAAACTAAGGCATATCAAATCTAGAGGTTACTGGATTCCAAAACCTAAATGCAAGTTCTCCAACAACGCAATCCTAAATCATAGAGAAAGAAAAACGAGAAGGAAATAAACTAAGGCATATCAAATCTAGATGTTCCTGGATTCCAAAACCTAAATACAAATTCTCCAACAACGTAGCTAAGAACCAATACATTTACTCCAGTACGAAGTTCAAGCTAATGCTCGTACGTACCCGGATACGAAGGAGATAAGAGAGAAAGCGGAAGCTGTAGAGAGCAAAAATATGAATAATAGGACGGATTTTGAAGGACGGAGACTATTGGCGGTGGAAGCTGCGGCGAGAACAGGGTTCCGGTAGACAGAGAACTTTGACGGCTTTGGGGAAGGGGATGAACCTTGAGTGATGGTTATCTTCCTCCTTGAAGCAGAGTCCATTGCATCAATCGGAGAAAGTAGAAATGGAGAGTGGTTTTAGGGCTTTCGAATTTCCCCAGCTGCTCTCTCCCTCGCTAAGGCGACATAACTTTTTTGAGTTTATACGATTTTAATTAAAATTTTCAACTTTAAGAAAATTTAGAAAAAAAAATAATAATAAAGCTAGAGTTTTAAAGATGATTGCCTTGAGTTTTATAATGAGAAATTTTAGGAATTTTAAAACATTTAAGTCAATAAAGTTTTTTTTTTTTTCTCTCAACCAAAAGAAAAACAGAGGTTCAGTTTAAAGACAAAGACATACTAAAAGAGAAACATCATGAATGAAATAAAGCAGATTTGGTTTCAATATCTTGAAACAACCACACCGGAGCTGAGCTTTGAATGTATGATTGGATTCTTCCTTCCCGAACCACACTCGAAGCGATCAAAGATGCAAGTCTGTTAGCAGGCCCGGCTTTGAGCCCAAGCAAGCCAAGCTGGTGCTTGCGGCCCTGGTTATAATAAATATAAAAAATCGGCCACTTTGTTGGCAAATGTTTCATTAGTTTAGTTGGTTAAATATGCTTTGTTGGAGCCAAATAAGAGGGGTTCGACCCCTACCCCTTGTAAAAGAGAATACTTTTTTAAAAAGAAGCTTATTATTAGTGGCCCAATTTTTATTTATGCTTGTGGCCTTAAAATGTTCAGGACCGGGCATGTCTGTTAGCCTTATTCGAAACGTAGGTGAATCTAAAAGTTGCAAAACCTGAAAGAGAATACAGCAAATTCTCTAAAATGTACTGATACTTCGGCCAATCCGAAAGAGATAGCAAAGCCTCGACGAGATCCTTGTTGTCCACCGCAAAATAGATTTGTTCATTGCGAAAAGAGTCCAAGAATTTGTGTAGCCAAATTGTACTACCTAAACAAAAATCATAATTCTAGATAACTCTTACAAAATTATGAAAATTGTAAAAAGGGATCTTATTATATAAATTAAAACATGAATTAATTATAATTTGGGACATTCTCAAAAATATTACAAAAACTAGGTATATTCCAAAAATACCATAGACTTTCAAAAGTTCAAAAATACCACATTTTTTTAAAAAAATACCACAAAAATGTTTTTATTCCAAAAATATCACAAATTTAAAATAGCTTTAAAACTTTAAATTTAAACCTTAAACCTCCAAAACCAAATTCACCCCCTTCAAAATTATTCCTTAAACTCTAATTAGTGAATACAAACCCAAAATTTTTAATTTTAAACTCTTAAAATTCATTTTTTTACTCTTGTGGTATTTTTGTAACATTTAAGAGTGATATTTTGAAAATTTTGAGAGTGTAATATTTTTAAATTTGAACTTTTTTTTATGGTATTTGAAGGAATTCTTCTTCTAACTTACATATTGGAATATTTGTCATAATTAATAGATTTTTATGCTTTCTAAAAATTACTTATTTTTTATAACTTAATGAAAAAAAGTAAAATATAATCTTGAGAAGAAATATATTGTAAAAAAGGTAATAAAAATAACAAAAATAATACAAAATTTGATATAGATATAAATTTATGCTTGGCTTTACTCTAGTTAATATATATATATGTGCATTCTCATTAGAGGTTATTAAGAAATGTGAAGTACTTAACCGATGTAACAAATAAACCAAGACAGGACACAAATCCTCAACCGGTTCAGTTCGGTTCGAGCCGGTTTCAGCTCAGCTTGCATCTGTCATTTCTCTTTCCCATTCCTCTAAAGCCACCTCTGCTTTTACTTTCTCAGGAACACAATCTACAATCATGATTTTAAACATTACATTAAAATTACAATAACCATAAAGAAAAAATCAACAACAAAACTATGAAAGGATATTAAGTACCTGCAAGGAACTCATATCTCTCCTCATTATTCACTACTGATGCTGCCAAAAGTTTTAACAAACAAAAGATTTCAGTTTAAGATCTGTTTGTATTAGTATTGATTTGTTCTGCAACTAATCTTGCTATCGAAAACACCGATGCATCAGTATGAAATTTCGACATATTAAACATGGATTTCGGAATTGAGGTTATCAACAAAATCCGATCCATAACAACCTATATAATATGGAGTGCAAGTAGGGCTGGGCATATAAACCGAAAACGAACCGAAAAAACCGAAACCGAAAAGTTGTTCCACATAACCCGAACGGTTCCTATATATCTCAATCCGAAAAACCGAATCCGAACCCGAACCGAACCGAAACATGAAAGTATAATCGAAATATTAGTATATGTATGATTATATATGTAATTGTGATCGGACAGATTTTAGGTAGAAAAAAATAGTTTTTTAGTAAGGTAACTAGGATATTTATGGGTTTTTGTCTAATATTTTGGATTTTGGATTCGATTAACTTGGATTTTTGTTAAGTTGTTCGGACAATTTGGATTTTTTACTGATATTTTGGAGTTTCGGTTCCATTTTGGATCCTAATAAAAATGAAAAAACCGATCCAAATCTGAATGGATCCGAACCGAATTATTAAATAACTTGAATGGTTCCTATATGCCCCTAACCGAATTATCCGAAATCCGAATTATCCGAACCGAACCCGAACCGAAAACCGAACGCCCACCCATAAGTGCAAATATGAATTTTTAACCACTCGAACAAGAACATTTCCGGTTACATGTCATTAGTTTAGATTCTAGATACAGACAATTAAGGATGAGATTAAAGCTTACAAAGATGTTTGTAGTGGATGAATTTCTTTTTGTCTTGAACAGAAGTTTCATAAGCTTCTTCAGAAAACCGCTCAATGAACAATTCCTTCAATTACACACAAAAACAAGTTAGTGTACTATAAACTCATAGAACATAAACACCAAGAACAACTTTGAGTTTGATTCCGAAGTTTCTTTTGTTCAGAAAAAAATGAAGCATTCTTCTCAAGAATCTCTCAAACTTAGAATCTTTAATGTTATATCTTCACTTAACCTATTCTAAGAGTTTGATTCCAAAATTTCAATCATTCAGAATAAAATGAAGCATTCTTCTTAAGAATCTCTCAAACTTAGAATCTTTAATGTCATACCTTCTCTTAACCTATTCTAAGAGTTTGATTCCAAAATTTCAATCATTCAGAATAAAATGAAGCATTCTTCTCAAGAATCTGTCAAGTTTATGTAACTACTATATATACCAAACATCCTACAATCAATCAAACTCGAAAACAGCTTTTCAGAGTATAAGCTTCAGCCATATTAGGTAAAAACAGTCTTCAACAAGAAATATCAAGAGCTTCATATGTGTTTATGGTCTTTAAGTCAAATTCTACATAAAGCTAAGAGCTAAATCAGTGAAGAACTATATTTCATCCGAGATTATAAGTAGCAATTAGCAGAAAAATGTTCATCACAATAAGAATTTGCCAGATTATAAGGTAACATTCATACTAATTAGGAACTTATAATCCGAATTCATCAAAAACTTCAAGTTCTTCAAACTGAGTATCATCGAGATCAAATCATGCAATCTATAGATTAATAGATATATGTCAAAATATCATACCGTGGCTTTATTGACAAGAAATACAGCATCCTGCATAATCTGAGGAACAGAATTTTCGCCTCTCATTATCCGCCTAATCCGATTCATCGGAAACCTAAACATCTTAGCGTCATCCACATTTCCTCCTACATCATCGCCGTTATCCTCTTCTTCAATTTTCTTACTCTTCGAAGGAATGACGCTTCTCTTCTTGCTCATGACGCCATTACTTTTCTTCGGTTCATCGCCTCTTACTTCTTCTTCCCCAGAGTCGCTGCTCAAAGAATCCGAGATCTCAAAAACCTCCGGTTCCTTTTGAACAATGCCTCCTAACTTTATCTTAATCGAATTCTTCTTCGTTTTGAAGCCGGAGGTTTGTTTATTGTGATCAACAGCTTTATTGACGCCATCGGTTTTCGGCTTCTTCTCCTTCGGTTTCTTCGACGACACCATTCTTCGGAATTTTGTTTCACGTTTTCGCCGGAATAAATTAACCAGTAGAAATCTATGATTCTTAAATGGGCTTTTATAATAATGAACTTAGTAGGCCCATCTTAACTACTAAAGGCCCACTAGAGGAATAGAGGAGAAGAGGTAAGTCCGAAAATAAATTATTTTCTGGATTTCTACCATTTATTATTTGTAAGAAAACTACTAAGCATAAGATTGTTGCCTAGCTAAATTAGCCAAATTTACAGAGGTTGTTTATGTTTTTTTCCTAAACCAAATATTTTATGGTAGTTAAAATAATTTTCTTACATAAAAATATATTAAAACTTATAAATATATGAAATTCTTAATAATACCACAAAAATTAAAAATAATTTAAAAATACCACATATTTCTAAACATTCAAAAATATCATATTTTTTCAAAAATACCACAAAAATATTTTTATTCAAAAATTACAAATTTAAAATAACTTTAAAATTTATAATTTAATTTTAAAATATCAAACCAAATCGTATCATCTTCAAAACTAAAATTTAAATTCTATTTAATGAATCTAAACCCAAAATTTTAAATTTTAAACTTTTAAAATTTCATTTTTTATTTATGGTATTTTTGAAATATTTTAGAGTTTGTAATAATTTTGAAACTTTTAAAATTATATAGTATTTTTATAATTTGAATATTTTTTAACGGTATTTCATTGAATTACTCTAAATTTAATTCAACCTAATTAACTTAACTATAATTCAAACAATCATATGTTGATATTCTTATTACTTTCTTTTTTTTGTAAAGCAATATTCTTTTCGTGGTGGTGGATCACGGCAAGATCCGCTTCTGCATGAAGCAAAGAAGTCGGCGGCGAAGATGTAATGAACCTCAAGTGTCAAGTTTCAGGTTGGTTCACCGGAGGAGAGCGAGGCATCGTTCTTTGGTGGTGACGCGAGGATCAGAGCCACTGTGGGACGCCGCTAAACGAAGTCCGAAAGTAAATCGATTTGTCCATGACTGAAAACCTATCCACCACACTCCAAATCCATTGTGGAATCTTAAATATCAACCTCTTCCTCCGTTTGAAAAGAGATTCATTCGTGGGTGGTGTTAAAGCTTCTCTCATCGTCACCTCGGTACCGCCGTCGGATCGCTGAAGGCACAAATCTGGCGAGTCCGCAGGCTAGTCGGCAGTGGTAGACACATTTTCATTCTCAAAATGTTTTCTAGGATTTTCCTGTTCAGTTGGGCCCGAACCTGATTTGTTTTTAGAAAAAACCCAAACCGAATTAGATCTTGGGGTTTAAATGTTTGTTCTGTTTTGTTGTTGGACTAGAATGATTGTATTGGACATATATTTGGTTCTAATAAATATTAACATTTTATCAAAAAAGGTTAATATCTCAGCCGACACTTAACTTAACACGTGAACATGACCGGTTAAAAACATTATCTTCGACATAATTTATGAAATTTGTCAGCATTAGATAAAAAAGTATAGGTTCAATGTCGAAACGTATGAAGCACAAGACGTGTCCATAAACTAAAACCTCCACATCCACTACACAACACGTGTCTATCTCTCTGTAATATTAAAACCATAGTAATCGATTCGTGTCTCTTCTCTTTCCAAATTCATTACATAAACACCCAAAAACATGTTTGGCTTTTGACACAACCAAAAATTGTTATCATTACATCAAAAAAATGGCTATAATAGAAGAACCAATACTTTCAAGATTAGATCGTATTGACATAATGATGAAAAAATTAGAAGAAATCAAAGGAAACAACTCATCATCATCACCAAGAAGTTCAAGTCCATCAACACCATCAAGTGGAACACAACCTTCTTCTTCAATTGATTTATCTTCATCACCAAGAAGTATAAGCAAAGTTGTTCAATGTCGTTCAATAGAGCAAGTTATGGAAGAGATTGAACGTAAAGGAACTTTATTAGAGAGACTTAATAATGTTGAAGAACAAGTTCTTAAATTGTGTTCACAGTTTGAAGAAGAAGTTCATGAAGATGATAAGAAGATGAAGAAGAAGAAGAAGAAGAAAGGTTTAAGAAAGTTAGTTGATAAAGTTGTTGGATCTTCTTCTCCTACTAGTAATAATCATTCTAAAAGTTGGCGTTGCTAAGGTTTTTTTTTTTTAATATTGTAAAGTGTTAGGTCTCATCTTTGTGTTATAAAAGTTAAAAGCTTTTTTTTTTTTTTTTTAAGTACTTTTTAAATAGTTTTGTTTAGGTTTGAAGTTAATAAGACAGCATTTATGTTATGAAATCTAATGTTTTTGTTTGTGTGTGAGTTGTTTACTCTATATTTCAATGTCAGAAAACCGATCTAACAATAAATCCGGATGATTTTCTGGGTCGCCGGATCTCTGGATCAAACAATAGGTTAATAAGTATTTTTATTATTTATATAGTTTTAGATATATATTTCATGCAAAAATAAAATAAAATTTCATGTAATTTTTAATAATTTTGATTCAAACATTAAATTAATAATTAAATTAATAGTAACATATGATGAATGGTTTTTTTTTTTTTGATAAAATTTGTATTTAATAGATCCAAATATCACCTTTTACAAACAATAAGCCCAATAGCAAATCAAAACAACACCTCAATCCAACAATTAGATTCTTATTGGGTTATTCAGAACTTAGCTAGGTCCGGGCCCAAATTAAACTTTTGAAAACTTTAGAAAAAAAAAAAGAACTCATCTTATTCTTCTCGCCGTCGACGAGACTGCAAATTCACTGGACGTACGATTAGTGCCTTGACAACGGTTCCGAAGCACCGATGGGCACCACCCCATCATTACCCACTCCGACAACGGCTTTTGAATATGAAGAAGATTATGTTCTTGAATGGCACTACCACGGTTGGAGGTAGTAGAATTAGATTCTGGTGAACTTAGAGACGGATCGGGTACCAGATGGGCTTGGTTTGGCGTAGTTTTTTGGCAGCGAGGATCCCTGCACCACCATTAAGAGAGCACAGCTTCGCTCCCCACTTGATACGCGGTCCAAAATCCAATCTCGAGGTCCTACCGCTCTTCCAGTGACGACTCTCATACCTGTGTGCAACGGCAGGTCTGGCCGGAGCCATCGTCACGGGGCTACTAAATCCTCAACCGTAGTCGGAGTGAATCTAAGAGAAGGGGGAGACGAAGATTTGAATCTGCCATGGAAGAAAGTCGCTAGAGTGACCTCGCCGGCTCTGGATCTCGCCGACGAGGTCAGGGGGCGCAGTGCACGGGAAGACGACTAAAAGAAGGAAGATAGACTCGCCTGAAAGACAGTCTCACTATAGGTCCGTGCCGGAAATGCACAGAGAGTCTTTTAAAAAAGAAAAAGATAAATCAAAACTAACATTTAATGAATAGTATCTAATAATAAATATAAACTAATAATTTAAATTTTAAAGTGCTAGTATGAAAAAAAATTAAAGATAAAATAATAATACCAAAAGAACATAAAACATTAATACATTTTCGTCAAATCGTAGTATTTTATAGTTAATTATATTTATATAAAAATAATATTTATATATAAATAATTTTTTAACTCGATTAATAATTGATTAAGAAGACATTTATACATTGTCAGATATTAGTAAGTGTTGAATTACATATGGAACATTATGGAAAGAAACAAATGTGGACGAGGTGTGAAGTTGCCTTTTAGCTAGCTCATGTGCCGGTTTATTTCCTAATCTATAAATCCATTGAAAAGAGACCTCGGCAAATCGTTTTGACCAAGTGATGACATCACGAATCCAATTTCCTTCATGAAAATCAGTTTGTTGTCCCGTAAGTATTTTATGTAATTCTTGATTATCTCATTCGAAAATTATTTTCCTGAATCCTTTAACCCAAGCATGTTACATTGCCATAAGTAAGCTCTGAATTTCCGTCTCTAACGAGGACTTTGCATGTGTGCCAGTCCCTTGACCACCTTGAATGAAATGGCCATATTCATCTCTAAAGATCTAGCCTGCGCAAATATTCGAATATGGCGAATGAAAAGTGCCATCGTAATTACATTTGAACCATGTAGTCGGAGGTTTGGTCCAATGGGTTTGAGGACGATGTTTGACTCTCGGTTCATTTGTAGGATTTAGATGTATCCAATTATGTGTTTCATTAGCAGCTAGTTGATAAATCTCCATAGTTGTACTATTACGATTATCAAATAATGCTTTATTTCTAGTCTTCCATACTTGCCACAGCATAAACCATGGTAGCACTTTAAGTAGATCATCTCCTTGACTATGGACACAATGCAGCGTTAATGCCCTTAGCTTGTCAGTAAATGACAAATTCGAGTCTCGGAAGGAAGCGTTAGACAATGAAATGTGGTCCCAAATCGCAGTTATCCTTGGGCATAAGAAACAAAGATGATTCATATCCTCTGATTGAGTGCATGATGAACAGTTATTTTCCTTAATAATGTGACGCCGACGTAGATATAAATTAGAGTTGCATAATTTTATTTATTATATTGATTTAAAATCGCAATTTAATTATAATATTTTTATCAGGTTTTATCAATTTTAGAAAAGACGATTTTTGACGTCGGCTCCGACGTCGGTTGTACTCTTTCTCTTTTTATATTATTTATCTGTTTGGGGTTGATCACAATCAAATCAATTCTTATCTTCATTATTATTATTATGCAACAACGCTTATCATCGCATTTCTTCAACGTTTACGTAACGATTTCATCATTGTCCTCGACGCCGGTGGTTATAATCGCCGGATTCGGTGATTTCTCTCATTGTGAGTGCTTTTTTCCGACAATGGAATCACAAATTGTTTTTGTCGGCATTTTTCCATGGTATGTACTCCCTCTGTTTCACAATGTAAGTAGTTTAAGGTTATGACACAACTATTAAGAAAATTATTTAATTTTAAACATTCCAAGATAAAAACCGCATTCCAAAACAAATCAACCAATAATAAATCATTCTGCATAATATAAAGAGTCAAAAAATACAAAAATACATTAAATTTTGCATTGAAAAGTGAAAACAACAATCATTTT
>OVBE01004768.1:0-23142 GCA_900406425.1 Iberis pinnata | reverse complement strand
GTCTTAATTTACTGTTTTAATTCACAACCAATCTCTTATTCTTGCTTTAGCCATATTGGAGTTTTAAACTGAACGTGTACTATTTGGTCTCTGTGGATTCGATACCCTATAATGTGCTACATTGATCTGTTCTCTGCAGTGCTAGTTTAGGATTTAAATTCTAGACCTATCAGACACTTCTTTGACATGAGGTGGGTAGTGGGCAAGTGGTGAAGCTTGGCTTAAATTAAAGGATTTGGCTCAATTTTGATAATGCTCAAAAATGGCTCGATGTTCCCTCGAAAACTGCTCGATCTCTCCTTGGGAAGGCTCGATCGTTGTGTTGCATCTCGGTCATACCGAGCATGGCTCGATCAAATGTTGTAGAATGGCTCGACCGTATCGAGTATGGCTCGATCAAACCGAGAAAATTGCTCGATCTTAGTCCAAGCATGTGGCTCGATCACGTTTTGAAAACGGATAGATCTGAACAAAAGTGTCTCGATCATGGTTTGAGCATGGCTCGACCATTCCAAAAAAGTGGCTCGATCATAATTGTGCCATGGCTCGATCGGACCTTCTGATTTGGGTCGAACAATTAATTAAAAACTTCGGGCTAGTCCATTTCCCATTTTTCTTCTCATTGCAAAATGCCCAAAATGTATCCTATAGGTACCTAAGACAACAAAACCACATGAAAACTAAAATGCATTAAATCAAGTACAGAAATTAAAAAGCATTGAAAATTAAATGTATACAGAGATAGACATAGGACTTTCTCCCAAGTGAGCTTGTTTTAAGTCACTAAGCTTGACTTCCTGTTTTAAAGATTAATGACCCTGAGACGACTCTCCAAGGAGAACCGAGGTCTTTTCTGAGAAAACTCTTTTATCACCGTTCTAATCAACCTTGTAGTTCAGCTTTGGTTTTTCATCAACTTCCACAACAAGTATAATGTCTTCACCAAATAATATTTCCTTGATCATAAAGTTCTTGGAACATTGTAGGTCGACATTTCCCAGATAATACTTGAACTTTGTGTTGAGTAAAAACACTTGGTCTCCATTCTTGAATTCCAAGGTTCGGGTAAAAGGTTCCAAACATTTTTCATTTTTTGGAGTGTCCGAAGGTTGTTTCTGAGGTGGTACACGTTCAGGTTGAGGTTTGAACTCAGGACTTCCTTTCCTGGACCCTTCAGATTGTCTTCAGCAGTTGACATTACCAATGTTCTGATTTCCTTTAACGCCGTAGGAACTCCTTTATCTGGTTCCTTAATAAGCTTGAAAGCTTTATGGTGCATGGCAAACTGTCTTGGATCCTTACCCAATCCATCTTCAAATGCTTTACTTCTTGAGTACCCATCTTTTTGATTGTCCTCATTCAGTTCCTTGATAGAGAATAGCTGACCATGGATAGTGAGCTTCTTATTTTTGCTCCTGATGTTGAAAATCATCTTGGGACCTCTTTCTACATTCAACTTTATGTGACCTTTCTTGACGTTGATTACAACTCAAACTGTGGCAAAGAATCGTCTTCCAATGATCAATGAGCTCCAACTATGCTTGATCTCAAAGTTGTTGTTTTGAACCGCATGTGGGTCGATTCCATGTATAATGGTGTGAGTATTGGGATTATCACCAGCACCTATAGTGTGCTGGTTATCTCGTTCAGCGTTGTCTGCCATTTGTAAGTCCAACCGTCTTAAGTGATCCACATGTTCTTGTTCACGTATTGCCCGAGAGTATTTCCGTTCAAGAGCTTTAGTATCTTCAACGATGGAGATTAAGTCTGTTGGTCCTCTGCTTCTTAGGTTCATACATTGCTATGCAAGTACCTGAAAAGAAAGCAAACAAAGGCAAAAATGTGAGTAAGGTAGTAAAAGAAGCTTGATCTCAAAAGATCCAAAATCCAGAATGTAGCAAACAAACACCCAATTGGCAACGACGCCAAATTAATAGTAGGATTTTTCTATGTATCAATCCCTTACACCACTATCATGGTCATTGTAGTATGTAAGCTTATCAATCCAAATTGGTGTGTACTAGTAGACTAGATGCAATGGATGCTTGTTCGTGGCACATGATTGATGGGTTGATACCCGTCATATCGGACATCGTCCAGGCAAAAGTACTTACGTTATTTTTCAGAATGGAGATAAGTTCATCTTGAATACTTTTTTGCAGGTAACGGCCAATGCTAGTGCGTCGTGACGGATCGCTATCATCGATAGAAATCTGATCGACGGGCTCTAAAGTTGTGGTGCAGTTCTTGGTCACCGACGATGGTCCCGGCGAATCGTTGAACTTAGTCGGTAATTGCTATGCTTCTGAATTTTTTCGACGACAAGCAATTTCACTATATGAGTTACACCCATAATGCTTATGGGGAGTTTGATACTCTTGATGGTAGTGACTGTTTCACCGCTGAACCCAGTAAGTACTTGAGATGACGGCTTCATCTTTTCCTTGGCCATCTCCATTTTGGTGAGGGTTTCCTTGAATAAAATGTTTACTGAACTCCCAGTATCAATCCAAACTCTGGATACTTTGCAGTCTGCGAACATTAATTCAATGACAAGGAAATCATTATGGGGAGGGTCTACGCCGTGCGCATCTGCCTGTGTGAATCGAGTTAACTCCTCGTCTCTACCTATGGACGAGGTACTTTCTACTGGTACCGATGCCCTGCGTTCCAGTTTCTTAATTGCCGTGGTGGAATCATTGCAGTGATGCAGTCCACCCATTATAACATTAATACGTCGATGTGGTATGGGCTGGACTTCGTCGTTCACATCTTCTTGTCCCCCTTTGGTGGATTCATATCTGGCCCAATTGGGGGTCTCTGATAATTATGTTTTACCGCGTCTGGACGAGTATTCTTCGCGTTTCGCTTGAAACCCCCACGTTTCCCAGCAGTCTATGGGGTATTTGGCTTTCGAGCCGACTGGCCACACTGTTTTAAAACAATATTCTTCAGATGTTGTATCAGTGTTGTGCCCCTTCCTTCCGTAAAAGTTGCAGAAAGCCTTTGGGTTATCATCTACTCGTTAAGGTAGTCGCAGAAAGCCTGACTACCTTGACCCTGAACATAATGGATCATGTCTTTCTTCTTCTCGAATGCTTTACTATAATGCTGACGTGGTTCTCGGTATTCATCTTTGTCTTTTTGACCTAGGCGTTCCTTTCCATGTATCCTCGTCATCTTAGCTCTCTCTTCTTCTGCTTCGATGAAACAGTTGGCGCGATGCAGGGCGTCCTCCAACGCCTGGGGCTGGTTTAGAACAAGTTCTTCCCGGAAACATGACTCGTACCACAGAGAATTGTGCAAGGCGGCTATTGCTGCTTCGTCAGGTATTATCAGACGGGAAACTATTTTCTTGAATCTTTCAATAAATTTTCATAATGGCTCTCGACATCTTTGAGCCAACGTCCACAGATCCGCCGCCGAGGCCTTCTTCTCGATGAAGATTGAGTAATGTTTTCGAAAGGTCGTGGACAATTGCTGAAAACTGTTAATACTCCCCGGCGGAAGGTGTGAGAACCAAGTCAATGCAGCTCCCCCGAGGTTCTCTACAAAGAACTGACAGTATCCAGCATCCTTCTTAGCCGGGCTAAAACGCGTTCTCCCCATGGCTATCGTAAATGCAGTCATATGGTGACTTGGATCACTGTTGCCTTCGTACAATGGAAACTTAATTTTAGCAACTTGACTGAGCTGAGTGTCGGTTATTTGCTTAGTGAATGGGGTACGTTGAGTCTCTTCGACGACACGCTTAATTTCTAAGGCTGAACTTATAGCTCTGTGTACTTGCGAACTCATTTTGAAAATCTGTGCCTTGAGAGTGATAATTTCATCTTGGCTAGCCTGGGCATTAGAAGACGACTGTGGTGTTTTGTCATCCGGACCAGTCAGGGTCGCTGCGACGTTGTGCTAGGTGTGTTGAAGAGGGTTTGATTAAGGGCGTCTAGGCGCCCCCTTCGCTCACCATCCGCAAACGCGGCTTCAAACCTAGCTCGAAATTCACTTGCTTCTCTGGCTTGATCGTCGAGATGCTTAATTATTAATCGGTTGGTCTCGGCTTGGCGAACATCTACTTATGATTGTGCTTCGACCATGTTGTCAGGAATGGTGTCATTATTGTCGGCCATCATTCATGTCGTCTTGACCCTTCACTCTTCAAAAGCGTGTCCCCACAGTCGGCGTGAAATGTTTAACCGGTCCTCACACTATGTTCTAAACTTAGTCAATTAAATAGAAGGGTTAGACGACGTGTGTTTAAATATTATTTGGATATTTTAAATTATTTAAGGTTTTCATAGACGAGGCTATTTGACTATATCATTTGATACTAACTCTTTTAACTTCGGCTATGAATAGACGTAAACCAGTTAGTTATGTCTTCGAGTCATTTACAGACGAGGTATCATTTCTGGTCACAACAATCCCGATGGACGTGCTAAATATTTTACGTTTTAACAAAATATAAAATGTAATAGATGTTAAAATTTTATAATTCATGTCTTATTTACGTTCGTACGACTATTTTAATAATTTTATAAAAAAATTTATAAAAATAATGTATAAAGTAAATTATATTTTGTTATAAATTATAATTTTATTTATACTAGTTAAATTATCCACATTTTCTCTATATATTACAAATTGGAATATTTATGAGTATCAATTTATACTACGCGATCTTATTTCTGTCTGACTTTTATCTATAATTACTAAACCTATATTTTTACGGGTATGTTTTAAATACTAATTTTCTATACTCAAAAATATTCATACACTTACTTGCTATTATTAAATACATCTTTTTGCGGGCTTCAAGGATACGCTTCATCTTTCGGTGCCAATAGAAAAATGGGCGCAACTCTCACAATTACATCCATTCAGTAGTAAATAAAAAATATATATAGCAAAAGATTTGAAATTTTTCCGAAGGAAGGACAGTCGAAAAGAAAGTTTTGGATGTTATCCATGCAAATCTTTTAGTATAAACCTTCTGGATTTATAAAGTCGGTTTTGTTGAAGTGTATAGAAGCAAACACTTCAGCTCAAACAGATGTTCCTACAAGTGATCACAAATGGGGTCCTTGATCAAGTGTTTGCTTCTATAAACTGGACCCGTAAATCATTCTAAGATATGATATTGTTTTCTTTGTATGCAGCCCAACCTGTTTTAGAAGCATTTGGATATGCCAAGACTGTTAAGAACATCAATTCAAGGTGTGTATATAATATATAAATATATTTATACATATATATAAGATGGTTATATAACCATATAATTTCTCCTTTTTTTGAATATATAGTTACATGACTTACCTCATTCTATGAAAAATAATTATAAATTATAAATTTAAAGTATTAAAAGATTGAAGATAATTGCAATCTCCATAAAAAAAATTAATTACAAAATTAATGTTTCAATTAGCTTGTGGTGCTTTGATGGATGATTTAAACTTTGCAATGTAATTTAAATTATGGGTAAAAACCATAATGTCTTTGGCAATAGAATTTATTATTGTTGAGCTATCCGCAAATACACAATTAAAATATCAAAACATATTGTTAATAAATATTACATATACACTAAAAAAATTTTATAAATATTTTAAAAGCAAAACCTACGTGTATACGTGGGTAATCATCTAGTATATATAACAAGAGATTTGAAATTCAGGACCTTCATTCACTGAAAGCCCAATAATGCACACAGATAAGCTAACTTGGTGGTAACAAAGAAAAAAGAAGGCTAACTTCCGTATTTTCCCAAGCATTTGTTTCAGCCATTACTGTGAAAAATTCACAGATCTTTGAAAAAGGAACAATTGATGTATTGGTTTGAATCCTCATGCTGATTAAATCATTGAGAAACATCTAAAACAATATTTGGTAACTATACCGGTTTACGAACATTACTTCTTAACAATTTTAAATTTGTTCTTCCTATTGAATATAAATAGGCTAATCAGTAGGACTTTTACTTCAATTATTCATACAACTAGAAATAACAAAAATGCTTGACCAAAAAAGTAATAAAAAGATGAAGGAGAAGGGACAAAATATAGACTGGACAAAAAATTAGAGAATTATTATTCAAAATCAGGTGACTTATGACAAAATTAGATAATATTTTTAATACCTGCTGCCATGTTATGAAAAATTTGTTTTCTTAGATTAACTTCCAGTAGGTTAAACATATAAATCACTTTTCAATATTCATTTACTATTTAACTTTCAGTGAAATAGAGAAAATATTGTTTGAATTGGCCACAAATAATAACTATCGTTATGTTTCATCTCTCGCAGACACGTTTTTTCGTCTGTATCTCTGCAACATTTTTTTTGGTCGAGTGTTCGTTACCAGTGGCTCCGGCCGTCGGTAATCTTAGTCTTTTATTTTTTTTTCTTACTATTTTATACACATTTCTTCAATACAGTTTGTATTTGATTGAATGTCATTCCTCTTCCTCATGAAAACAAATTAAAAAAAACTTTTAACTTGTCTTTTCTCCTTCTTGAAATGTATAATTTTGGTAACTGAATTTTATCTTTTTTCAATGGTTGATATTGTTGGCGTCATTTCACGATACATATTGTTCGGGGGTGTTTTTTCTCCAATGAAACTTCTTGGAGGTTTATGATTTTCTCGGTACCAAATCCTACAATGGATACCACCATGACCGGATGATGTGAAGATAACAAAATTCATCCATCGTTGTAGGCTTTTGATTACTAGACTAGAGTTTGATGACATTGGATGACAATTTGTAATAGCACTGACTCGAGTGTTGGAGTGGAAAAGCAATATGAGATATTTTTTTTTTGCCAATAAAAATGGTCAATGAAAAGAATATTAGTTTGATATCACAATCCCAATTTAAAGATCAAGGTTCACTGTATAGGATGGTAATGCTTTAAAACTGATAGGATTTTCACTTGTTACTTGTTTGTTACGATGGTTGGAGGATTGTACTACGCATATAATGTATAAGGTTAAAGCAATCGTAAGTAGAGACATTGAGTATTTCATCATAAAGAAATCAAGGGCAATATTCATAATAATAACTCCTATGCGGACTAATTGGTATTGGCTAACTGAATTTTCAAAACTACATTTAGAAAACATTGAATTGTTCTATGAGATATGGAGTTTCGAACAAGTGGTGCCAATAAGGCATATCGCTCAAATTCAAGTAACACACGTTTTGAAGAAAGAACATAGTAGGCTTATTTATCTGCTTGCGAGTAACGTTTATCTTAGAAAATTATTGTTTAATTAACTTTTTCGTAATATCGTTTTCAACATATGACACATAATTTTGCCTAAGTAATAATTTGTTTTCTTAAGTTTTATATTGTCTCTTTATTCTGATATAATATTTTATGTTTCAATGAAAGATTTTAGACGAAAAAAAGAGAAAATATTTTTTTTTTTTTTTTTTTTTGCAGATAACAACTATAGCTGTCGTTACTAATTCGTAATTTAATTTTGTAACAAACACATGATTAATACATTCACTTTCTTCACAAAAACATATTACTGTTGTTTGTATTGTATAAATAAAGTTGTAAATATTGGTCAATTATGTTTTTTTCTAAGTTGTAGCTATTGGTTATAATTTGCAATTTATAAAGTATTTAATTTAATATAATGTTTTCTTTTTGAAAAAACAAAAAGTTAAAGTGGTCATGCACATAAAGATGATCTCCAACAAACTCAAAACAAAGGGTGTTATAAAGTTGGAAATGTTTGATGATAAGCCATCCATCTTTTTTAGTTTTATTGTAATCTTTAGAATGACCTCTTTAAAAAGGCTTTGCGGTTAAAAAAACTACTATCAAGAATATTCTCTGTATCCCTCCCCCATATAAAATCAGCTTTGATGGTGTCAGAAATCATCTTCTTCTTTTTTGTGAAAACATTATGGCTTGTTGTAACGAAAATTCTTGATTTCTTATTAAGGTGAATGTTTTCTTTTTTGGGTAAAATTCTTAAGGTGAATGTTATTATTGAATATTTCATTTTTTTCGACAATGAGATATATTTAGATTAAAGAAACAAAGCCTATAAGAGGTAAATACAATCCCACAAGGAAAAAATACAAATCCAAAATCGGATAATTGATCTTCAAAGGGTAACTAACACTCCATATTGGAGTTAAAACTAATCATATTTGAAGGATTTTGAAGACTAATCTCATTACAAGGATTTCATATACATATAAGGTAATTAACCTTATGATAACCCCAAGAACTTAAATAATCAGTGAGAACCGAAGTAGGTTGTTTGTGCATATTGCACATCCTCTACAACTTTATCTCTAAAATCTAAAATATCTAATATGTCAACAGAGCTAAAAAAACAACAAAGACTTAAATTACAAACATTAAGAAACATTATTATTAAACAAAAAATGGTGTGAAAAGAAACCCAACCCCACAAGGCCCAGCTCCAGCCACGAAAACCCTTTCCTTCGAAACTGAAAGATAGGATGGCGCCGTCATCGAAGCCGGAGGCGAAGAGACAACAATCACCGAATCCCATCACCAAAACACCAAAAGAAGCTCCTTCCCGTAACCAGCCAGAGTCAAATCACCAACCTTTTGAATATCTAACCGACATCCCTGAAACCACCACCCACCGTCGGAGTCTCCATACAATCTTCCTGCTTGACGCTTACACAATCGCCCATCAGCCATGCCAGATGGCATAATATCTTCGGCAAGGGAGGAATCGAGACTCATGCATGTGAACCAGGTACAGAACCAGCCACTAGAGAACCGCCGCCGCTGGAGAGACCTAAACCCGAGGGAGGGTGTGGTCGGCAGAGAAGAGGAACTCCCAGATCTTACCCAGTTCACGCATACAACAGAAGAAGATGGTCATCGGAAATGAAGCAATGAAAGAGAGGCGGGAGAGATGAAACCACAGGTGCAAAACCGGTATATAAAGAGGGAGAAGAGCTACGCCGAAAAAAAAGAAGGTTCGGCGCCGGCATAAAGCCGGTCGCTGGCGCCGGAAGATGTGTGATATAGAATACAAAGTAAAGAGAAGGTAGAGAGTTTTGTTTTACAAAGAGTTTAACACCGATCGGGTATATGTTATTATTGAATATTTTATATATCATGTTTTTAATGGGTTTAGAATGTAGTTATATCTTTGACAGATCAGAAAAAAAAATGATTTAAAAAATTTTATAGTAAAAAAGAATTAAATATTGAGCTAAACTAACATCAAGAAACTATCTCAAGGAGAACCACTAAAATACTATTACTTGTTTAAGTTTGGTTCATTTGCTAAACACACACGCATACGCGGTGTAGCCTAATCGATTTAAACTTTCTTTTATTAAAGAAATAGAAAATCATTTGATCGTCTACTTCTAAAATTTAACTAATAACTTATTTATGAAGAACATTTTGAAACACCATTAAAAGAAATTTAAATTCCAAAAATATCACATACTCCCAAAAGTTTTAAAAATATCACATACTCTAAAATGTTTCACAAATACCATAAACATAAAAATAAATTTTAAAAGTTTAGAATTTATAATTTTGGATTTGGGTTCACTAAATAGAGTTTATGGTTTAGTTTTGAAGGATTAGGATTTGATTTTGGGGTGTACATTTGAAGTTGAAATGATATTTTAAATTTTGTGATATTTTTGAACAAAAATGTTTTTGTGGTATTCTTACAAAAAAATATAGTATTTTTGAAATTTTTAAGTGTTTGTAATATTTTTGAAATAAACTTTATTTTTGATGGTGTTTTTGAAAATGTTATCTATCTATATTGATTCGCAAACAAGATGTAATTACACCGATTAATGAAATAAAATTTAAGACAACCCAATTTTGTGATATAAAATTCAAAGTAACTTTACTAATCGGATAGATCCTCATCCAACCTTCTTTCCTTTTGCCGCTTTAGTAACAATTCTGTATTTTACCTGTAATAATAGTCCACATCATTTTGATTTTATATACAATAGTATAATTGGTATGGGTTAGAGTTAAATTTCACTTCCATCATAACCATATTAATTTTACAACTAGATAATATCGGGCACAATAAAAAATTATGGTAATATAACTTAAATTTTATATATTTTATACAAATTTTTATATAATAATTATAAATTTTGTCGACCAAAATAATATTTAAATATCAAAATATATGATATAGAAAAATATATAATTTTATAATATAAAACAAAATAAATATATTATTATTTATTTTGTAAATTGGACAATTTAAAATATATAATAGGGAGAATTAGCTGAAAAAGGTCTTTTTATGTTTGTGGATTCCACCATTTATTACACTACTTTGCATAACTAAACATTTTAGAAAATTTAGGTTTCTTTTATCCTTGATAATTATTAAAAACTATATTTTTTAAAAAAAAATTGTTATTTATACAGAATGATCGCTTTAAATTGGAATGACCGTTCCATAATTTTTCATATAGTTTCTGGAACATCTTGGAACGATAGTTCCAAGCCAGAACGGTCGGTCAAGCCAGAACGGTCGTTCCAAAATGTTCCAAGAACTATACTGAACATTATGGAAAGACCATTCCAGGTCGAATGGTCGTTCCACCATTTCAAAATAATTATGAAACTTTTGTTAAGTACAATACTATACAAATCTTCTATATTTGTTTTATGGGTTTTTTTATGTACAAAGATTCAATATTTTTATTCTGGGTTTTTGAGTTATGGTGTTATAAATCGTTCTTGATTAATCGAAAGTAACGTTGTGATCTCCATTGTACACTCTTTATGGTAGATTTAAACATTTTGATACAATGGAAAGTGATTAATAAAAACATAAGAAATTAAGAATATCTCATAAGAAAAAACTTAGCACTGTATATACTAGCAATGCGTACAAGATTTTCCAATCTATAATAAATTTATTCTTCATGGCGCATATCTTCATTTTCTTTATCAAGTTTTCCTTGTTTTTGAAAATTTTATCTTTTTTTACACAGTCAACCACTCCAATCTTTTGATCTTTGCAAACAAAAAAATTGGACATCAACTCATCATCAACACCAATTTCAACATTAGTTGATAGCTTTTCATATTATCATTCCATCTAGAGTTACTTACATCTTTTCTCTGTATTGAGGCTTATTGTGAGCAACATCTTGTTACCAATTGAACCTTCTAGTGGTTTATTCAAATAAAATTCCATCCTACTTATTTGATCATCACCACTACGTTTAAATGTCACACACAAACGCATCGAATACTTTTTTTTGTAAAATCCAAACAAATGTCTAACTTTACGATCATTTGTGACATCATTGGTGAGCTTCTAAGTAATCAACCAACCCAAAAAGGGAGTAACCAATTTCCAAACAGTCGTACCTAATTGCATATTGAAGTCTTATAAAACCATTTTTTCATCTGTTGCTAAGTAGAACTAGATTCCAAACCAATAATCCTACCACATTTTATCTTATCAATGATAAAAAGCCAACAATTATTGTCAAGGAATCTCCATATATCACACATCATATATATAAGTATCATATTTTCCTTCAAAATAACAATCAAGATTAGTTTGGTTTTTAAAATATATTCCACATTCTACATGTATACTAAATATTTCATACTACTTTTTCAAAGTAACATAGAAAATCTATTCCATAATTATGTCCTTCCAACGTGCATATTTTAGGATTGCTATTCTACATTGCGTATTTTTGTCTTCTAGAGAATCAATTCCAAAATAAGTGAACACAATAGAAAATCTATTTTAGAACACCATATTCCATAATATTTCTTAGAAGATGTTGTATTCTAGAATATATTTTTCAAAACACATTATATTCTAGAATAGATTTTCTAGAATATGTTACATTCTAGAATTCATTCTAGAATATATATTCTAAAAGATGTCATATTATAGAATAGAGACGTCAAATTCTAGAATAGATTTTTCAGTAGAAGTAGTCTTCCTAAATTCACAAACGATCCAAACAAACATCAACTTCGTTTTTCTTCACAAAAACCACTCGAACCTAAGAGATCATCTCAGGAAACTACAAGAAAAAGAAAAAAACACTACAACATCGCTTATGTGATAGACTGATAGGTAAATAAGTAAGAAGTAGTTTATGTGAGAAGAAGCTAACAATATCGTCGTTTGATTGTGTGATACTATTTTTTTATTTTTTTTTTGGTTCTTTCACATCAATATTTTAGTTTTTTTTTTATCATTTTTCATTTTTTCATGTAATTTTTGATCTGCTAACTTCTCAAAAAATTCTATAGTCATTGTTTTGTCTCGTGTTTTGAATCTAATTCTGAGTTTAAAATACATTCATACACTCATTTTTTTAGTCAACTTTTATGTGAACCTTAAAATTTAATCCAAATTCAAACCATGGTATAGCTATTGTGTAATATGCATATTATATACACTACTAAAGTAGGGTTGTTAAATTTATCATTACATTGATATGTTTAGATATATTTGTAGTATATATGATTTTTTAAAAAATAGAAAATAGGGTTTTCAAAGATAATTATTTGCTAAATATGTAGTGTATTTAAGCTTTATAATTTAGGTCGTTGAGTGATGGTTAATTACTATTGTCTTTATAATAACTATAATAAACATAACTATAATAAACAAAAAGAAAAAGAAATAAAATATTAACAAAATATAGAATAAAAATTAACTTAAATTTTTTTTTTTATGATTATCAAGAAAGAAAATAAACTGATCTGTAAACGAATTGTTAGATAAATCATGGTAACATATATAAACAAGACTTGCCAAGTAACAATAGCTAACACTCCAAGACTAAAGGTCGGATTTATTGTATTATCTACCAAAAAGATCAAACCAAAAAGAACACTAGACAAAGCTCAAGTCGGATGAGACCTAAAAAAGCTACAAAAACCACAGTTAAAGAGGTTTACTACTAAAAAACAGACATTAAAGCTCATCAATTTTAAGAAAAATGTACCCTGCTAAGAATTCTTCCAAGAGGTGTGGAGCCATGAAATCAAATAGGTGTGATGATTTCATGCACATAACTACAACAGAGATAGATATAACCATCAAGCAGAAAATTGACATTAGCACAATAATTGAGTAGATCAAGATAACCTTCAAAGTAGTGACTTGTGGATTCTCTACATTTATAGCCATCCAAGTGATGTAGAATTTGTCAAATTACAACCATGACTTAAGTTAAGATCGCTAAGAAGAAGAATATGTAACCTTTGTTTTGGTTCAAGTACTGTATGTATGTTTTCAACTACCACTACAAAAAACTACGGACAAACCGATAGACATATTTGTCGGTTTTCCGTCTATAATAGGGTAAAACCGACGGATTACCGACCGATATGGTTAGTCGGTTGTAAATGGTTGGTTTTGTAAATCTGTCGATAATACATCGATATTTTTGACAGATTATCGATGGATTATAACCGATTGTTAACCGACGGTTAACTTCATCATATTCATTTACCGTCGGTAATCTGTCGGTTATTATCAGTCGATAATCCGTCAGAAATATCGATACGTTGTCGACGGATTTTTTTAAAAAAAATTATTGAAGGAAAAAAAAAATTGTAAAAAAAAAAAATTTAAAATATTAATATATAAATTAATTAAAATAATAATAATAAATTCAATATATATACATATATAACTAAAATAAAAAATATTCATAAAAATTCATAACATCCTAAAATTATAATTATACAAAAAGATAAATATATTAATATAGCCTTGATAACGTCTCATAAACTCTTCCATCCTAGCTTGTGAAGCCCGCATCGCCTCCATATGAGCGTCGCGTTCCGCTTGCAAAAAGCGTCACGCACCGCGTGCAAAACCTTCATTTCCTCCATTCCCTTGGCTTGTGCATCCATTTTCTTCTTCAATTTCTCCATTTCCTCGTTCTTCCTCCTCAACTCCTCAGAATGATCTGTTGTAGCTCGGGATCCCGATCCTGGGAAGAAATAACCGTTGTAGTCTGAAAAAAAAACATTATTGTATTAGTATCAATAATATGTAGTAGTATGTGATTAAATTTAAATATTATATACCTGAGCCACTACTTCATATATTGTCTCCATGTGGATGTCGTCGCCATCCCCTTGAGATCACTGTGTAGACCGGATCTCCTTGATATGTTTTTAGACGTCTCGAGAACCTCCTGAGCCAGCGGGTCTTGAACTTCTCCAATCGTCTTGTTCGTGTGGAGATCTTCTATAATGTCAAGGGGCGACGGCTCTTGGCCGCTCTTAGCATGCTGTACAACAAATAAAAGTTTAAATGTTAGATAGTGTTAATCAAAACAAAAAATTACTAGATTAAAGTTTTAAATCATACCAGATCAGACTATCGGGTGACTCCTAGCTAGCATATCTAGTCGACATCCCCCTACCGTCCCAGTCACTACACCGGTTCTTCTTGTTCTTCTCCGAGTTATTTTTCGTCTCTTCTTTTTCCCAATACTCTATGAATGGAGTAAGGAGCTCTGCGGGCATGTTTATGTGTTTCTTTTCGATCTTGTATCAGGCGTCCTTCCACAAATACATGTGATTAGTGTAAGTCCTCGCCGTTTTAGTCCTGAATTCTATCTGCACTATAGGGGTAATGTCTAGTCTCCAACTGAATTCTTTCTATATGATTTAAAGATTTAATCTTATTAATTTTATATTTAAGTTAATATTTTAAAATATTTTTTACTGCGAAACAGTATAACCAAACTTCCTTCTCCGCCGAAGGCACGTTTGTAAACTTCGGATATACTACTTCAAGAATATTGTGCATCAGTAACTTGATACACTTCGTGATCCCGTTATCTGAAGCCGGAAACCATGTCGTCCCCTCCATGCCACTTGGATCCAAAAACGGCAACCGCTCACGTCCTCGTCGGACCAAAAGCTCCTCTAAAATCAGCCTCTATGGGAACTAATGGTCTGGATGTGGCTGCTGGGGTGGCTGAAAGGGCATTACCTGAGAGTCAGGCACCGGAGTGCCAGAAGAAAACACAAAAAACGAAGGTGCCGAGGAAGACGACCCATCTACATCTCCCAGTTTATAAGGGTGAAAAGGTCCCCTAGCAAACCTGAAACGACCATAATTACTGAAATTAATAATTACGGTTATTGAACATTAGTATTTAAATTTTAAATTAGTATTATGGTTATTGAACATTATTATTTTATTTTAATTAAAAATTATATAATATTAAAAATATAAATTAATATGAAATTTATTTTTATATTTTAAATGTAAAATTTAAACATTTATTTAAATTATTATTATGTAAATTACTATATAATTTCAATTTATAAATTTTAAACTATGTAAATACAACAATTCTCAATCTATTTATCAAACAAACTAACAATCCTTTATATATCAAACAATTCTAATATTTTACAAAAACTCTAAATTTCCAAAACTTCCAAAAAATCCAAAATTTTCTAAATCTATCAAAGAAATATATTTTTTTTAACACATCTATCAAAGAAATCTTAACATATCAAACAATTCTAAATTCATCAAAATTATCAAAATTTTACAAAAAACCCTAAATTTCCAAAACGTCTTAAAAACCCAAAATTTTTAAATCTATCAAACACAATAACAATCCTAAACATATTAGACAATTCTAAATCCAACAAAATCAACACAATCTTCCTAAAGCCATAGAAATTCGTAAAATTTCTTAAAAACCCAAAAACTTCCAAAAATTCTTAAAACTCCTAAACTAAATGTTCAATTCCAACAAATCAATACAATCTTCCTAAACTAGCTAATAGAACTTACATTGCATGTCTTTCGGCCATTAATCGGTTGAATAAGCAAGATTTGAGCTTTTTCTCTCTAAAACTTCTAAGGTTTTCGCGAAATAATGGAGGAAGAAGAAGAGTCTGTCAAAATATAATATCGACGAAACCAACAGACATATCCGTCAAAATAAATTGAATTTTGAGCGATTCCAAAAATGTTGGCAAAATAAAATGCGGTAAACATATCGAGGGGAAATCGACGGATTGCATGTTGATTAATCCAATGAATTTTTGACGGATTTGAATGATCTGTCGGAAATCCATCGGTTTTTGATAGAATTTTGGTTATGAGGTTTATTTAGGGTTTAGTTTTGGGATTTAATCATAAATAAAACATTAAGAGTTATAATATATCGTAATCAAACGCAAATGATAATCTTTTTTCTAGTTCCGATTTTACTTTTGATCATCTTATAAGTTATAAAATATTATTGGTTATATCATATGATAACATGTTTCAACAAATGTCTTTCTAGTAATTTACTCGGAATTCATGTTTTAAAGTATGAAACATGCTTCATTCTCTTACTTATTGTGCACTTTATAATCATGTATTTTAAAAAATAATAAAACTCATGTTTAGGGTCTAAAAAAATAAGGTTTATCATCGGTTTTCTGTCAATAAATCTGAATATTTTTTTTGGATTTAAGGGTTCATTTACGGTTTGGTTTAGGGATTTATTTATAGCTTAGTCTTGGGATTCAATCGTAAATACAAATAAATTATAACACATTAAGAGTTATAATGCATCATAATCAAATGCAAATGATAACATTTTTCTTGTTCCGAATTTTACCGTCGATCATCTTATAAGTTATAAAACACTTTTGGTTATATCATATGATAACATGTTTCGACAAATGCCGTTCTAGTAATTTACTTGGGATTGATGTTTTAAAGTATGATTTTGTACTTTATAATCAAGTATTTTTTTAAAAAAAATTAAAACTCATTTTTAGGGTATAAAAAATCAGATTTATCAACGGAAAATCGTCGATATTCCGTCAGACATGAATCATGTTTCATACTTTAAAACTTGAGTTTTCCGTCGATAAATATGATTTTTTTTCAAGTAAAAGAGATATCTAATAACACATTATATTAAAAAATTATTTGTACTTAAAAAGGAAATACAAAATATTCATTAAATATACCTAAAATTGAAAAAGTATAAAAGTAGATATTTGAAAAATGAAGTCCAAATATCCATTAAATATGCCTACAATACAAAAACTATAAAAGTAAAAATTTGATAAATATAATACAAAATTTTCATTAAATATTCCTAAAATACAAAAAACTATAAAAGTAGAAATACATAAGATGTTATCAGAAATCTAATTTTTATCTACTCAGATGATGATGAGTGATATGATGGAGTAGAATCTGTGTCATCTTCAAATTCATTATCGGACTCGTCGTTCACGTGATGTATACCGACAGTTAAATCACTGAATCCGCTGAAGTCCACCACAAGATTGACTTCCATATAAGGTTCAGTCTCAGCTAGTAAACCATTGCCAGTTGGTTGTAATGGGCTATGCTCACAAACGTTTTCAATCATTATCCTTGGATTTATTTGCGTTACCACTATCCAAGGATCGTTCCTTACTGAGATGCGTGGGTACGTGATGTAAGATACATGCACAACTATTGAATATATATATGTTATATATATAATATTTAATATTTTTTTCAAATACAAAAATTATACCTGATCCACTTGTGTAGCAAGAATGAAGGATCATATTTTCCAAGTTTCCTACGTGAATTGATCGAAGTCACGCCAAATTTGTTTACTTTGATACCTCTACCATCAGTTGGATCATACCAATCACACATGAAGACAACACATCTCAAGTTCAACATCCTTAGGTAACGGACTCGAAGGATGTCGTAGTACACAACCTCTCCGGAGGTAGACGATATACCATGGTCTAATGTTGTCCTCCCCCTCTCTAAATCTTAAACCTTGAAAGCGAAACCTCTCTTGCAATATCTTGGGTGAGTCGTAGCATTTTTTTTCGACCTCTCGCGAGTTCGATCAACCATGTCGGAAGCATCCAATGAATAGTTGTTTCCTCTCGAACCTATATAAAATTTACATTGATTAGAATAAAATTAGAAAGTTTAATTAAATTTGAATATAATCACATACTTACAAAATATTGTAGCCACTTATAGTACTCTTCATGTTTAAGAGCTTCTACTTCGTCTTCAGATTTATCTGGAAAGTAACTATGGACCATCGCCAAGTATATCCTACAAGGTTATAAGATAAAAAGTTTATATCCCACTATATAATAACCATTTCTAAAAGAAAAGAGTAATGTTTTCATATTAATTTACCTTTCATACTCCAACATATCTTCACAGTTACCGAGGATATACGTATACAGATGTCTCCACTCCTGCTCCGTAAGTCGGTGAGTCTTATCTTTTCCGCTAAGTCGTCCAATTTTTTGGAAAACACTTGAGACTTAAACGGGATATGTATGATGTTCTCCACCGTCATCATGTCAATCAGTTCTACGGCTTTTCATACGAACATTTCTTGTAAAGTAATACTCTGCAACATTTGCAGCTTCTTCGTTGATGCTCTGTGCCACAANCCTTCTTCTTCAAGTGAAACATGTACATTTAGAAAGGTTGCATCCACCAATATTGAGCTGGTCCACCTAGTGATGCTTCACGAGGAAGGTGAACCGTTAGATGTTCCATAACGTTGAAGAATAACAGTGGGAAAAGTTTCTCCAAATCGAAAAGGATCTTTGGTATATTCCTCTGTAATATGGAAATATCATCCACAGTAAGTGTCCTTCGGCTAATATCATGAAAGAATGCTCCAACCACTGAAATTCGAGAAAAAGTTATAATTAATCGATAATAATTAAAACATATAACTAAATTGTACACAAATGAATAAATTAATACCTGCAATGGCTTCATGAATATTTTTTGGAAGGAGATGCTCAAATGTAAATGGGAGAAGGCGTTGCATTACTACATGACAGTCATGACTTTTCATACTAATGAACTTTCCTTCTTCGATATCAACAAAATTTCTCAGATTAAATGCGTATCCATCAGGGAATCGGACCTTTTGAATAATCCAATGAAAGAACTCATCATTTGCATTCTTAGATAATCTAAATGCAGGAATCGGACATCTTCCATCATCTGTGATGTGAAGCTGAGGACGAGAATAAATTTCCGGCGAATATAATCTAGACTTCAAATTGTCTTTGGTTTTCCCTTGGACATTAAGCACGTTGTTCATAATGTTTTCGAAGAAGTTTTTCTCAACATGCATGATATCTAGATTATGCCTCAACGAAAGCGTTTTCCAATAAGGCAAATCCCAGAATATGATTTTCTTGTGCCAATTATGATTTTCTCTGTAACTATCGTAATGGACATGTTCATTTCCACCAATATTAGCATCATTGGTCATCTCAACACCAAAATCGAGTACTTGCTGTAATTGTTTTGTGCCATCTAACTCAGTGGTGGACCTTGAGCACATATCTTCTTTGTGAATAACATAGTTGAGCAAAAATTTGGATGATTTGGGGGCAAAAATCTTCGGTGACAATCGATCCAACATGTTTTTCTTCCATTATTCAGTTGGAATGAGTTCGTGTCATCGCTACAATATGGACATGCTAGTCTCATGTCTGTTGACCGTCTAGATAACATTCCATATGCTGGAAAATCGCTTATAGTCCACATAAGAATCACAGCATCTTAAAATTTTGTTGTAGTGATACGTCATACACCTCCTCCCTGTACTCCCGTAATATGTTCAACTTATATATATCAACTGTTGTAAAAACATGTCTAGGGTGCGTATTTTCTTTATTAGATTGGTTCCTCATGCCTGCTTATTAATGTACCGTTAATGAGAGTTAGGTCTGGTGATTGCTTTGCTTGAAACCATTTACCAAGACATTGGACTTGGTTGCATATGAATTTGATGTCTAGGTGTTAGCTCATTGTTTGAGGTATGTTAGGTGCTTGGGTAGTTCAAGAAGGATCTCTAGTCAATTACCATTGTCCTCAAGGAACTGCTTCCACTTGATTTCATCTTTACTCATTTAACTTTTATTGTTGATTATGCTTAGTGTATGTCAACGCATGTTAGTATTTGTTTCCTTTTCCTTGTTTTAGTTTTCTGCATGCTTTGTTTGCTTAGGAACTATTAGTAAAACCTCCATTCTTACATTTAGCTTGAATTAGTAGTTCCAATCACATCCAGAATGTTAGCATCACACCCATTTGGATTGACACCTTATCTATGCTACAATGACATGATTGTGTACATAGGGAATTGATCTCACATCAAACAAAAATCGAAAACCTTGTTATCAACTGATACAATCTCTTTAGCCTATGTGTTAGTGGCATATACCACATCTTCTTGTAAAGCACTGAAACTCTACCGACTGAATCCTTATACCTTGGTTTGCGGCAATATGGACAAGTCGTCCGGTTCTTGTCATGTCTTCAATAAATCAGACAATTGTCGATGCACACGTCTATAACCTGATATGGCAATCCAAGCACAGAAAAACAAGTTTTTGTATCTTGTAATATGAACTTAGATCATTGTTATCCTCTAGCAAGATATCCTTCACAAAATTGGCTATTGCGTCAACTGCATCTTCAGGCAAATTATAGTCCCTCTTTATCCCCATCAACCTACTTGCAGAAGATAAAGGCGAATGACCATCTCTACATCCTCTATATGATGGATCATTCGTTGCGTCTAGCATATCAAAAAAATGTCGCGCTTCTAAATTAGGTGCTTTCAAAACTTGCGCCGACTATATATGTTCCCTATAAACGTTATTAACCATTTGGACAGTAGGTGCCCCAAAATCTAATTTCGTTCTAGGTTCCTCTATCCTATCAGCCAATTTTTTGCCACCGCTACTACTAGCAACAATATCAGGTCGTTCACCATGTAAATATCAAATCTTATAACTCGGCATAAAACCATTCACATATAAGTGATTCCATACTATATCTATCCTGGTATTGTGAGAATTCCGACATAATGAACATGGACAAACTAAATTACGACAGTTTTTTTCCCGAGGTTGTCGACATGCTAACTCCATGAACTCCATAACACCCTTTGAATATTCATCTTTCAAAAGCTTTGTTTCAGGATTTATTCTTTCACCATTCATCCATGATCGAAAATAAGGTAGAGTAGAAATTTTATAAGTTTGTTTGTGAAGTTAGGAATGAGAGGGGTGTTGAATTTATAGAATTAATTATCGACGGAATTTTGATGGAAGTTCCATCGATATCTACGAATATACTCGTTGCCAACAGCTAAAATTAATTAGTTTCAAAGGGGAAAATTTTGTATGAAAAACCGACGAAACATCGACAGACTAGATACCGTCGATAAGTTTTTATCGGTTTTCACCGACGGATACTAGTCGTCGATAAATTTACCGACGAAATGTTTATCTGTCTGGTTTCCGTCGCAAATTCCGAAGGATTTTAGTCTATCGATTTCTCAGATACGACGTAGTAGAACACTTATTGGTAATTTAAGAGGTTTTAACTTGTATTCTTTTCATCTGAGTTAAAAAACCAGGTCAATGAGTCCTTGTATTTAGTATACTTTTGATAGAGTTTTATTTCTTTCAATGTTTATCTCACGAATTGTTTTTTTTTTTTTGTTCTCAAAACATGGATATTAGCATATTTATAATAAGATTAGATATTTATCTTTACAATATGTATGTATATTTGCAGGTATATTACATAAAAAGGTTGTCAAGAATCCTTTAGAAGGTTTGTGAATTTGTTTTCTTACAGTAAAGAGTATTGTACAATGATGCATTATATACAATAGCTTGTATATAATTATAATGTGAATTAATTATAAATATACACATGCTCAAAGAGGGCTCAATACCCCGTCTCTCTTCTGTTAGAATTTGAGCATGTTGTGAATTCGCTAGCGATTTAGGTTAAAAAGAAAAAGAGAAAATGATTGAGGCAAATACCCTGCGTCATATGATTTCTTTATTAATAAAGTGTTGATTTTACAAAAAAACTAAAGCCCTTTATACATAGCTCCAAAATCCAATCCTATTAAGAAAACCTAGGAAATTTTTTTTTCTTTCTAAAATAGACAGTACCATACCATATCCTTCGTCCCATATCATCTCTTTAACCAATTCTATTGGGCCGTTTAATACTATTTTATGTCATATTTTAATAAACTTCACTTTGACATAAAATCAATCTCTACAAATTCATAGTTGCACACTTATCTTGTTTCAGGGTCATCCTGCTTCTTTTAGTAGTAGAAGACTTAAAATATGTCCAAGCAATGGTTAAACTTATGCCCGGTGACTAGCTGGATTAACATGTCAGCTGCATTCTCCGACGTATGCACTTTTCCAATTGTACTTCACCTAAAGCTGAAAGTTCTCTGATCTTGTGAAACTTCACATCTATATGCTTCATCCTTGCATGATATACCTGATTTTTTGCCAAAATAGAGCGCTTTGACTATCCCAGTGTAACTGAACACCACCTTGCTCCACACCCAAAGTTGTAGACACAATCTTGGCGTTTTCATGTCGAATCTTTCTATCGCCTTTTCAATGTAACTCTTTTGAGAAAGCCATAATCTCTTAGAGCTTCTATCTCAGTGAATCTCCATCCCAAGGATCTCCTTCGCATCTCCTAGATCCTTTATCTCAAACTCTCTTCCCAATAGCCCTTTTAATTCTTCAATATTCTCCATATTGTTTCCAGCAATAAGCATGTCACCAATATACAACAACAAGAATATGGGAGAATTGCTATCACGCGACTTAGGCCTTGATTGGTAGAGCATAGAGGAGAGCATTATGCTCCATGCTCGTCCAATCACATGTAATTAGAAGAGCATTTAAGTGAGCATTTAGCATATGCTAATGCTCCTAAATGCTCCTCACCTCTATGCTTTCAGAAGGAGCATTTCCTAGAGCATTGAGCATTAAAATATTTTAAAACTATTAAAATCAAAATTTAAAATTATTTTATATATTAAAAACCTCAAAAATATATTTAATATCATTATAAATTATTACTTAAAATTATATTTTTGTTTTATTATAATTTAAAATTTATGAAATAATTATTTAAATATCATGATAAAACCATACTATTCTAATTTTAAATTCATATTTTAATATATATATATATATATATTTTAATATATATTATAAATATATTTGTTTCATTTTATAAAATTTTAAGATAAATAATTATATATGAAAATATTTATG
>OVBE01004767.1:0-23143 GCA_900406425.1 Iberis pinnata | reverse complement strand
GAACCTAACAATTATTATCCTTTATGATAAATATAACAGTCAAACCCTGAATTCCCTAGGAAACCCTAAAACCTAACTTNCTACTCAGACATTGCAAAGCATGCACAATTCAATATCAAAGAAGAACACATATTTAAATTAAATAGATATATTAGAAAGGGTTCAGAAATCATCTCCCAAACGCAGAGTTTCAGAATCTCTTCTCCCTCAGTAATTCTCTCAAAAATAAAATAAAGCTTTAGTTCTAAGAACCTAAAACACCTTGTATTTATAGGATAAAAAATTAAAATAACTAAAATAGGAAAATTAGGGTAAACTTGAGGACTTGATTGCAAAAATTGGAAGTTTTCCACTTATTTTCGGGTGTTCCAGGAGCATCTGCACGATCGGGCACTTATTTGCCCGATCGGGCACTTCAGGAATCAGTCGGGCTCTTCTGGGATCGATCGGGCAGTTTTCTGTAGAATTCCAGGAGCATTTTCCCGATCGGGCAGATTTTTGCCCGATTGTGCACTTCAATGCACTTCTGCGCGATCTTCTCCTGCGAGACAGCTTGACCAATCTTCAGTAAAACGGCCATAACGTTTGATTGCACCGATGGATCGACTTCAAACCACTTGGAAATGAAAGCTAACTCACGTGGCTATCTTGTGTCCAACTTTCAGATTCATCCATCGGTGGGAACATCTTCAAACATTGCTAAACTTCTGACCCTTCTGCCGGATTCTGCACCTGAATATGCTAATTTGCACCCAAAACGTCTTGAACACCTAGAAACCTGTAAAAACACCAATTTTGCAGAGAAAAGCTTGGATAACGTTAAATATAAAGCATAAATGCTTACTATAAAGCGTTAAAACCGAGTAATATCAATTTTATTAATATAAATAGGATTCAATACAACTTTTTCATTTTCGCTATAAAAGTCTATGACAAGTTAAACATTCATATCCTATAAACTACCCAGTCATGTACACCACTCTTCCTTCCGACCTTCAGTCTCGCACTAAACCACATCCTTCCCGAAATCCCCTTTAGTCCATGAAACAAAAAGAGGCACAAGTAATCCAACAATTACTTAGTGAGGCAATTTAGATTGCCTTAATCATTTAAGTTTAAGTTAAGTTCAGTTTAATCCGTTTTCTAAAGTCTCATATACATTTCAGGAAATCGAGGCAATCTGCTGATTCGGACCAAGGTTCTTGGTCGGATTGGGTAAATACTGGCGGAATCACCCGTTCCCCAGTCACTTGTCCCATCTGGCTCACCTTGAACCCGCACCATCAAACTAACCAGAAATCCCCTTATCCGTTTTAACAGTTAGTTCCCACGAGATGCGATCATGCGACCATGCAAAAGTATTGAACTGTGCATGACCATCCGAACGGCTCTTCACTCACGGACTTAGCCGTTTGAAGTGATAGAATCGCCGGTTTGGCTAAGAAATGGAGCTTTGGCCGAAGCCGCGGTCCGATTGCACTCACCTTATTTATCGGTGAATTCTGCACTAAACCCGCCATTTTCACACTCGGACTGAATAGACTCACGATCTGCCCGTCTGTTTATCCGATCACGCTTTACTTTGCCCTTAATTCCGCACTCAATGCCTTAGTCGATTTTTAGAGAATTTCGGTGGTTTGTGCATGCGCGGAAATGGGGCTAAGGCACTCTATTTTTAAGGTTTTGGCCCAATAACCATCCAAAACCGCCAAGCCAACTTGTGCATGTTCAAACTGGCACGATTGGCCCGAACAGGTGCGAGTTGGTATAACTGCCCAACCGCCAAAACCGACCAGCTTAGCCCAATTGTCCAGCAAGTGTCCAATTCACTTAGTTGAACCAGCTGGCCTGAGCTAGCTTGAGCTGACCTGAACTGGACTGAGCTAAGCTGAGCTATAACTCAGCTCATCCAACTGCCTTAGCTCGATTGTACAGCTTCCTCGAACTGAACCCGGGCCAATGAGCTAGCCCGTAATCTTTACTTAGCCATCTGAACGTTCTATGTTTCATGGCTAAGTCCGACATTCATATTCCCCCTTTCTAAGCCAGTTTTCATTAGCCTGAATCCAAAGCTAAGTTTTTGGCTCGGATGGCTCGGATCATCGAATTTTAGGAAGTTCGAGGATGTTACATGTTCTCCTACGTAGCTACAATTTTTTGTTATTAAATTGGTTCTTAATTGTTTTATTTTTAGTTTAGATCCATTTCCGTTTATTTTATGAAATTGGATTGGTCTGATTTGTGTTTGCTATAGGCGTGAGTTGTTGGACTCTTAAATCTGGATATAACTTAAGTTGTTTAATTTGAAGACCCTTTATGAAAAAAAAAAATGCTTAAGATTGATATTTAGCACACTAAGTTAAATATTTATATAATATATGACATGCACCACAAGTAGTTATTCAGTTAGAAAATTATATGTGTACATGGAAAGATTCCATTATCTCTCTTCCATTTTAATTGATATTTTAAATTTAAGCACATAAGTTTTTTTTCTTTTTATTTTTAAATTAAACCATCATTATTATTTATCTAAAAAAGTTCAGCCGATAACAAACAAAATGTAGAATACGAGTGATAAAACATAAAAAGTTGATTAATCTTGAAATTGAATCTGAAACATCATTTCAAATAAAACAATATTTTTTTTTTTGAAAAGGATATAAAAAAATGTTTTTAGCTTTAAAATTTCATATGTTTAAATGAAGGGTATAATCAGTGGCGAACCTAGGATATAATTTTAACGGTGTCAAAATATGTTTTAAGTAAGTCTGTCCATTTCGGTTCGGATCACCCGGCCCGCCATGTAACCAACTCATATTTACGGATAAGGGTCGGGTACGGGTAATGATAATTACCCGTTTGGGTCGAGAAATTTTTTTTAAACGGGTAAGGGTAATTATTTGGGTACCCGAATTACTCGTTTACATAACTAAATTTATAAAATTATTCCAAAACTTAATTAAAGTGATAATTATTTTCTAGATAAATATAAAAATGTGTTATAATAAATATGTGATTTGATGAACATTAAAAAAACTTATATAATCGGTTATTTTATGTCATATTTATAGTTTTTTAAACTATTTTATTCAACTCTCTAGACCTTTTTTATAAAGATATAATATTATAACCAAACATTATACTATTTTTAAATTTTAATGCATATATTAGTCAAATTTATATAATACATTACGAGTTCGGGTATTAAACGAGTTTTGATGTAAACTACCCGACCCTTACCCGAACCGTACCCGCCATTACCCGATCCATAATTTTATGGGTGTGCTTTGGGTATTAATTTATCATACCCGAAATACTCGTACCCGATCTATACCCGCTATTACCCGACCCATTACCCGAAATGGATACCCCTAGTTTTAAGTATTAGAGTTAAATTAAGTTTTTTTTTAATACATTAATGTTATTTAATAAATATAAAATATGTTATTGGAACTAAAACGTAAATTTTTGCATGATAATTAACTATAAAATGAATATTGCTTACACCATTATGTCACTGATTTAACATTAGATTAATTTCTAAAAAGCTGTGAAAGTTATAGACAAAATTTTCATAAAACTAGGAAAGCATTAATTGAAATTGAAATGTGAGAAACCACTAAAAGAAAAATAAATGTTATAGTGTAATGTAATGTGACTATATTAACTTAACTTTACGAACTTATTAAGTGTATACATGTTGTGAATAATTTTTTAGAGGTGTCAAGTAAACCCACAATCTTATATGTGGGTTCGCCACTGGGTATAATATAGGAAAAATCGTGTGTTTTGTAATATTTACTCTCTTTGTTTTATTATATAAGATATTTAAAATATTTACCTTTGATTAAAATATACAATGTTCTTATATTTTATGCAAATTTTGTAGTATATTAAATACATCTTTTTTTTGTCAATCACATGTTTGTGATCTAAATTGGTGATCCTAGAAGTTTCTACAATGATGAAGAAAAACAAAAAGATTTTAGAGGTATGGGGCAGAGCATCCACCCATATATTGCAACTTTGCTAGGTAGAAGAAGTTTGGAGATTATATGAGGCTTTGTAGGTCATCAAGCTTATTGGAGAAGGTGGACCACTCTTTATACTATCAGAGAAAGTGGATCCTCCAAAGGTATTCTTTGGACCTCCTTACTAACCGACTGATCCTCTACCACTTTACTCACTATAACAGAGTTATCCTCACAAATACCTTCAAATATCTTTTGAGTTTTCGGATTCCAAAATTAGATACATGATAAATTCGTTAATTTTTCCGAATAGGTTAGTTGTCGCCAAAATATGTAATAAAAATCGGGAAGGACCAAAGTTGCCGAAAACAAACCCAAGTGTAAATCTACTCTTGAGGCCTCCCCTACTCTTTTTAGTGGGAGCATTAACATAAAGCAAGCTTTATCATTTCTTCAGCCACCTTGCATCTCTTACACACTGAATCACACATTATTACACTTGCTTTATCGTTTCTTCTTGCTCTATATTAAATATTGGTCTAATGTAATTACTTTATATTCCCATGAAGGCCAAAATTATTTACTTCCTCTGTTAATAATGTTTATTTGTGTATACGTTTTTTTCTCTATGGGAGACATCGTTTTCATCCAACCTCCATCGAAAAGATATTCTTTTATTTCCATCAATTTTCTTCTCTAACAACAATAACTCATATCCGGCTTTTGATCCAAAAAATGTATCCGATTTCATATGGTCAAATCTCTCAACTTACTCCAAGTTCAAATTTAAAAGGTTTTCCCATTTGTAGATGATAGGAAGTTCTAATTCTTGATATTGCATCCATACTTCTTGTACGTACTGAAATCTTATAAAGTCTTTCAACATGTCGAATTTTTATCCTTTGGCTTTCAATGTTGCAGCAATGCTACTGCTTTCAGGTCCGGTCCAAGGCAAGTAAAATAAACCAAGATTTAGAGTCCATAATTACGGGGTCTGATTTTAGGGCAATTTTCTTTTTTAAACTCATTTTTTTCTTAAACACTACAAGGGACACAATTTTTTATGTTATAGATTAGAGTATCATACACTCATGGGCCGGTCCCAACTACATTTACCATTAGGTGTGCATACCACGATAAAGGAGACAAAGCTTATGATAGACAAAGAAGATGACTAAATCCTACATTTATTGAAATCAAGAAACAACTTTTATGAAAGTTTTACAACATATAACTGAAACTTAGGAAATAAAAGCTGAAACAGAAAATGACCAAGTTTCAGAGCTAATTCATGATTGATTAAATAATTAACTAATTTATTAAAACCCAACAAATTTCTTTCCTTAAACTAAATGCTCACTAGCATTATTTTAACGCCTTCAATGATTCAACTCCAAGCAACCATCTCCAAGAAACTTTCTGAGCTTTGCATATTGATCCAATCTAATCAATTTTTTCATTATATATGTCACCTGCTCATTTTTCCTACAGAACACCACATACATTACTCCTTCATTAACCAAGTCTCTAAGATAATGAAACCTTACATCTATATGTTTAGTTCGGCGATGCATGACTGGATTTTTGGAAAATTTGATTGCATAGTTGCTATCACACATAATCTTCATGTCTTCATCTTTCATTCTCAATCCCAGTTCTTGTAAAATACCCTTTAACCATACACAATGACATGTGGCTGAAGTGGCTGCAACATACTATGCTTCGGTTGATGAAAAGGTCATTATGCTCTATTTGTGTCAGCTCCAACAAATCGCAGCACCATTCATTAGAAACATATACCCGAAGTACTCTTTTGATCTTATCTCGTGCATAGTCGATGTCTGTATACCCAATTACGCTAATCCCCTTCAACCTCTTATAGTAAACTCCATAGTCAAGCATTTCTTTTATTTATCTCAGCACTCTCTTCGCAATCATCATGTGATCTTCCTTGAGAATTGACATAAAGCGAGCTAATAAGCAAACAACAAACATTAGATACCGTCAAGTCACTATTAGATACATTAAACAACCAATAAGTTGTTCATACAGAGTAACATCAGCTTGAACACCTCCTAATTTTGATAAATTAGTCCCTTTAACAATTGGATTTATGACATAAATGTAATTCTCCATCTTGAAGCTTTCTAGCACTTATCTTTTCTTCTAGAAATGTGTATCCTTCTCTTCCTTGCACTTTTCATGTTGTGCAAGATTTGCAGTCACTCTTTAGCTGAGAGAGAGCACTTAGGTGGTTGAAGTCTTGACTTGCTGATTCCATTGAAACTTGTCACTTCTTCACAACTACCAGGACCAATACTCTGCGAAACAAGATCCTGGGTTTCAACAAGGTCATGTAGAATCCTTTTTTCAGGCTTGGGAACAATTTAAGGATCAGAATACCAGCTTTCGTTGGAAACAGCTAGCAATGGTGACTTCATGACTAAAGTTGTCCCAGATGCCTATCAATTGATAAATAACCTGGTTGCAAGCAATAAAAACCACTGTCCTAATTTTGATAGAAGGAACATGGGAGCCAATTCTGAATCCTCTGAGCTTGCAGAAGTGAAAGGACTACTTACTCAACTTCTTAAGAGTCAAAATTAGAAACATGTCAGTTATGCTGAAGATGTAGAAGTTGATTGCTTTGCTTTCCAAGAGAAATATAATGAAGTTGTTGAAGAGGAAGTGAGCTACATTAATAGCCAAGGTCAAATGATTTTAAATTAAAAGTACAATCAAGGATACAAAAAGACTCATCCCAACCTCTAATAGAGAAACAACAATGTCGAGAATCCCCAAGATCAAGTGTACCTAACTCAACAAAAGACCTTTGTGCAGAAATCTGGTAAAAAATTTGGTCAAAATTTGAGTGGAAGTGGCTTCCAAGGAAATCAAAACAAAATCTTTGTGCATAACTAAAATTCAGGTGCTTTTCAAAAGACCTCTCAGCCTGTATTTCAACAAGCACCTCCACCTCAAGCCTAACAAGACAACAAGATGGAGTTGACGCTCAAGAAAATCTTGGAAGGACATCAACAATATGAAAGAAATATTAATGAGTTGAACCAGAAATTTGAAGCACTTTATACATATATCCAATGTTTTAAAAATCGTTAGGCGCTAGTTGGGCGATGAACTAGCGTCTAGCGCCTAGAAAGCCTAGGCGGGGATTAATTGGGATTAGACGTTACATAACATTATAATATATTTACATTTATATTACACTTTAATTGCTAATATATATTTGTTTACTCGTCAATTGTCAAATATCGACGATGGTGTAGTGGTAAGGAGGGACTTTTACGGCCTCTTCTTCGGAAGTTCGAGTAGTCTTGGGTGCATTTTTATATTTTCTCAAATGACAGGGGCAAAAAATTAATTTAATTTGTCACTTCATCTTCTCCAAAAACACCCTAAACGCCATTTTTTTCTTTATTTTTTCTGCGTTTTTTCTTCGTAAATCCTCAGTTTTTCGTCACTATATCATAGATAAAAGCCTAAATATCACAAATCATTAACTTATTTACATATTTGTGTCAAATAAACATAGTTTCGTCAATTTTTTTTGACCGATTTTTTTTGGTCGATTACAGTTAAATCGCGACGGTGGACTGTTCAAGAACGATTTTTCGGCGATTAATCGGCGCCTAATCCGATTTTTAGAACCATGCATATATCAAACATTGGATACTCGAGTTAAACTGCAGATTATGTGAGGGGAAAAGCTGGTATTCTCCTGGGAAAAGTCAAAGATAATCCGAAAGGATACTATAAGTCCATAGTGTTTCCCGCAAAGAATGTGACTCCCGATGAGATGGTTGAAGATGCAGATCTAGAAAAATTTAGAAAAGATGCAGACAATAGAGAACGATCGATCCTCAAAGTTATGGAGAAGTAAAACAATCATTCTAGAATAGAATGATCATTCCTGCAATGTAAAATTTGGCAGAGACTTTAGAATGATCGGTCTCATCTCGATTGATCATTCCAAATCAAGCTGAAGAATCTATAGCAAAAGAACGATCGTTCTCACCAAGAATGATTGTTTCCTGATAATAGGGATTTTGAGGTCCTGGGTTATCAATCAACCCATCGTTGTAGTATGGATGAGTTTTGTCAATCCATAATGGGAATGTACTAAGCAATGTGGATGTATTGGATGCTTTAAAGTCAAGCTAAATGTTAAAAGGGGGTTTGGTTGCTAAAAGGTCCTAAGTGCAATGAACATAAAAAACATAAAACAGAAAGAGGCTTGTAACACTTTGGATGCAAAACAGAGTAAAAGCAAGAAAGGGTAAAACTGCAATAAATGTAAAGCAGTTCCTGAGGACAAAGGGTAATTGACTTGGGAATCTATCATGGGCTACCTGAGTACCTAACATACCTCAAACAATGAGCTGACCCCTAGACAGTAGCTATACATACAATCAATTCCTTGGCAACTAATCTCAAGCAAAGCAATCACATACTCAACTGCCGTCATAGACGGTGACTACCTAGCAGGCATTAACCTCTACTACTCTAGCCAACTCGTTTCCCACATCTATTCACATAGAATGGGAAACAAATCTCTAAAACCCCATCGGTACGGTCACCTCCAATAACCCACCTTCCGGTGTTGTAGGGCCTAACGGCAGGTCTCTGTCCCTTCCGGGTAGGAGCACAATCAACATTAAGCTGAGGAAGACCAGAAAGGATCTAAAACAATCAACTTAGGTACCCAAGCAAACCCAGAACATCAACCCTAATCTACCCTCATCCTTAGGAACTTGGATGACTACTCACTACTCATGGAAGTAGAAGCAGATGAAACAGTAAACATAACTTTAAACCTAAACATGCATATGTAAGAAGAACAGCAAGAACACAAACCTAGAAATGAAGAACAGCAATGAAACAGTAAGCTATGCAGAAGATTAAAACTTAAAACGAAAATCAACAAGAACTAGATATGCAACAAGGTAGAGCTAAGCAAGAAAACTAAAGAAAAACAGAAGATTAACTAAAGACTTGAAAGAAAAATGGTTTTGACACCAAGAACATCAAGAACAAAACTAAGAAATGAAAACCTAAGACAAAACCTAAAAAGGAAAGAAAAACTAAAACTTGTGCAAATGGAGGCGAATTAGGGCTTTTATAGTGTTCACAAAAAATCCCTAATTCGTACTAAAGACAAGATGCTAATCATTGTCTTGGATCTTGGGCCTTGATTCAGGTGGTATCCGGATTTGAGTTGGTTGGGTTGGAACGTGTTTGCCTTCGAGTTGGTGAGTGCACAATCGATCCGGACTGAAAGATGCTTGCCTGGGATCGATCCAGTTGAGATGCGTACAAAGTGCTTATGAGGTTGGGATCGATCCCGACATTGAGTGCCCGAGATCGATCCAGACCTTGGTGGGATCTATCTCATATGTTTCTTTCTTAGTCCTGCTTCATCTTTGTGCACTTCCTTAGCTTCATTTGAGACTTCACCAAAGACGTTGAAAGAGAGAGAGAGGGGGATCAATCTGAAGTGGTTGTGGGATCGATCTGAAGTGGTTGCAGGATTGATTTGGTAAGTGTCGGGATTGATCCCGCAAGTGTTGGAATCGATTTGCTGAGTTGGGATCGATCCATTTTCGGCGCCAAAGTGCCTGAGATTGATCATGCATAGTGTTGGGATCGATCCTGCCTTGGTTCTGAGGTAAGTCCAGTTCATTCCATGATGAGTGCAGAGTGTTGCTCTGTTCAACGTTAAGTGCTGCTTTTCTGAATTTTCTCAAATCCTTCCCGAAAACTCATGCAAGTCCTGAAAAGTCTCCAAAATGCATACATATGCAAATTCTAATGCAAAAGTCCTAAAAATTATAAACTTAATGAAATCAACCATAAATGTGATGTATGCACGCTTTTAGACCCCAGAATTAACGCTAATTGATATGTAAAATCCATGAAAATTCAGTCATCATTTCCCTACTAGAAAAAGTTGTATCGTGGTTTGAAGATCATGAGATGGTTTATAGAAACCCATATTTTTCGCTTAGGAAGCTACATAAGCTAGATGGTTTGTGATCCCATGTTTCATTAATGAGGTAGCGATATTACTCGGTTTTAATGCATAATAGTATGCAGTCATGTCTGCTATTCTGCATTATTTCGAGTGTTTTCCTTGCATATTTGGTATATTTTCATGTCTCTAGGTGTTCGGGTCGTATCGGAGCAAAATGATGCATTTCATAAGATTTCAGAAGATTTTGGAAGTTGCAGAAAAAGTGAACGATCAAGCAAGGGTAGAGATCGATCGAGCAGATAAATTTCGAAGTGCACGATTGGGAAAAACCCCCTGGAAAATTTTGGAGACGAAGATCGATCGGGCAAAAGAAGAAGGATCGTGCAGTTTTACAAGATGCTCGATCGGGCAACCATATGCCCGATCGAGCATTCCCCCGAGAAGAACAAGAAGTTTTCCAAATTTTGCGATCAAGTCCTCAACTTATCCAATTTCCTTATTTTAGATTATTTTACTTTTTAGTCTATAAATACATTATGTTTTAGGTTTTTAGAACTAAGTTTTATTTTATTTTGGAGAGAATTACTGAGGGAGAAGAGATTCACACCTTGTATTTGGAGATTTCTGAACCCTTTTTAATAATCTATTCTATTTCTATTATGTGATTTTCAATGATATTGATTTGTGTTTGCTTGTCAATGTATGAGTAGTTCACTAGTTAAATTTTAGGGTTTCCCAAGAAAATCAGGTTTTGGTTGCTAGAATTATCATAGGGGGATAACAATTGATAGGTTCCTAGTCTAGACTTGTTATTAATGCATGAATTAGATTGGCCATTTAGTTTATTGATATTAGACTAATAAACACAAAGAGATTTGGTTTAGAAGTTGGATCTAGTCTAGATGAATAAGTGTTCTTGCTTGTGAGAATATTATCTTGAATGCTTGTGAACAATTAAATATGAACTGTAATTCATGATCAATTATTTAAAAGATGGCGAGAGTTTGTTTCTGATAATTTAAGCATAAGGTTTAATATTCTGAGAGGAGATTATTCCATCTTTGTCTTTCATGTTGAGAACTATTTTCAAAGAAAATCCATGAATGATAATTCGACTTTTAAACCTGACTACATGTGGATTCCTTGATACCTAACGCTTTTATTCTATAGTTTACAACCGTTTTTAATTTACTGTTTTGAATTTGATTACAACCAATCCTATTATTATGCTTTAGCTTGATTCGAGATTTAACTAATTTTTTTACTTTCTGATCTCTGTGGGATTCAACCATATACTTTGCTACATTGATCTGTTCTCTGTAGTATTTTTTTTAGGGTTTAAATTCTAGACCTATCAGAATTTTGGCGCCGTTGCCGGGGACCAATAGTACCTTTCTAGTTCTTTATTAGAATTTAGTCTAACGTTTTTATTTTTCAGTACTCATCTCGTTCTTTCTGCTTGTTTTTTTTACAGGTGTATGATCAGAAGATCTAACAAATCCTCATAATTACTAAGCCTTAGTAACTTGGAACTTGAACACTCAAACAATAAAGCAAAGAAAGACACAAGCTCATCCAATTCAATGGCTGACAACATTGATCAAATCATTCCGGTTAAACCCTAAGGTCAAAACGACCCATCTGCTGTTGGACTCGACCAACTGATCAAGCAACCACAAGGTGGTGGTAACGGCAATCAAGTTCCACCAGGCCAACAAAGAGCTGATAACAACCAAGCACCACCGGGAAATCCCAATCCTTAGAACGCTCAGAACGTCGATGCAAGAAAATTTGTCTTAAATGGAGATCCGGAGAGAGTTAATCAGCTAAATGCTCAGAACTATCCTCTAGTTGGTTCATTCAACAATCCTCAAGCATTCTATGCTAACAGGAATCCCATCGAGCCCCCTCAACCTCAGCGAAGGGATTACCAATTCCCCATCCAGCTCGTTCAGATGATCTAGAATAACCAATTCAGTGGTTTACCAAATGATCACCCAATGGATCATATTGACGCTTTTGAGGACATCTGCATCACTATTAAACTCAATGGAGTAACCAGCGATTTCATGCATTGTCGCTTGTTCCGTCACTCTTTAGCTGAAAGAGCACTTTGCTGGTTAAAGTCTCTACCTGCTGGATCCATTGTAACTTGGGAAGTTTGCAAATCCAAGTTCGTAAATCAGTTCTTCACTACTACCAGGACTAACACTTTGAGGAACAAGATCTCTTCCTTTGCACAAAACTCGGTGGAATCATTCTATGAATCTTGGGAGCGATTCAAAGAATTGCTTCGTGATTATCCACACCACGGTTTCTCAGATGTAAGTCTCCTCAACACCTTTTATAGATGAATTGAACAGAAATACCAGCTGTCCTTAGATACAACAAGAGATTGAGACTTTATGCAGAAACCTGTTCCAGATGCTTATCGTCTGATAGAGAATCTAGCGGCCAGCAATAACAATCATTGCCCAGAGTTTGATCGCCGAACAAAAGTTTTTGTATTGGCTGCTAACTCAGAACTCTCAGAGCTGAAATGAAAATTCTCAGAGATGAAAGGAATGATCACTCAACTTTTAAAGAATCAAAATCAGAAACAGGTCAATGTTGTAGACGATTCTGAAGTAGATTGCTTTGCAGTTCAAGAGCAAAATATTGTGGGAGTTGAGAAGGAAGTGAGTTACATCAATAGTCAAGGTCAAAGGGTGTACAATCAAGGGTATAATCAAGGCTTTAACAAGACTCATCTCAATCTATCTTGGAGAAGCACTAATGTTGAAAACCCTCAAGATCAACATTATCTGCAGCACAAAAGATTTTTGTGCAGAACTCTAATTCAGGCGGTTTTCAGCAAACCTCTCAGCCTGTATTTCAACAAGCTCAACCTCAAAAAAGTAGTTCAGTCGAAATGATGTTTAAGCAACTTCTAGAAGGACAACAACAGTTTCAACAAGTAATCCAAGGAGAAGTGAAAAAGTTGAATCAAAAATTTGAAGCACTCTCTACACATGTGAAACATCTGGATATACAAGTTGCTCAGATTTCTGAAGCCGTTAAGTGGCAAGCTGGAGTTCTTCTGGGTAAAGTTGAAGATAATCCAAAAGGTTATTGCATGTCCTTGGTTGCTGATTCGAAGGGAGAATTGAATGAAATTAGAAAAGATTCAGATTTTGAAAACTTGGAAAAAGCTTCAGAAGAAACTGCCCGATCGAGCACCCTTTGCACAATTGGGCAAACCACTTTCGGAGGAGGAGATTGATCGGGCAACCTTGGCCCGATCGAGAAACAAGTTGAAAAAACTCCAGGAACTTTTGATCGATCGGTAATACTCAGCCCGATTGATCCTTAATTTATGAGAATTATCAGAGCAAAATGCATGATCTGTCACAACTTTCCCGATCGAGCATACAAACCTGGATTCGAAAATTATAGAGATCGATCGATCCCTCCTCCCAGAAATTTGAAAATCCTCTAATGGCTTACAAACCCAGAGTTCCATACCCGGTGAAACCTACAAAGCTCAAATTAGAGTTTAAGGATGGAGAGATAATTGGAAAGCAACCCAATTTATTTCGGAAGCTTCATACGATACAAGACCCGAGGAATTTTTGATTCCTTGTTTGATTAATGGGATAGAATTCACATATTCTCTCCGTGATAGAGCGTTATGTCGATGACTGTTCAAGAACGATTGGAATTATCAGGTATCAAACCATCTCACATAACTTTCAAGCTTGCTAATGATTCTACTGTCTTTTCCAGCGGATTTATCTCGGATCTATTGGTACAAGTTGGACATTGTCTCGTTCCTGTTGATTTACACATTCTGGAGATGAATGAGCATCAACATGAACCTTTGATCCTTGGGAGATCCTTTCTTGCAACTGTAGGAGCTGTTGTTGATTTACCCAATCAGTGTATATCTCTGAAGAACATCAAGAAACAAGTTTTCTATCCAACAATTCCTTCAAAAGGGATATTCAGGCTGACTGTGGTTGAAGAGGAGGAGATGAAGAATAAAACTCGTTTAGAACATACTCTCAAGTGTGTAGTTTCTGAAACCTTGCACAAAGAACCTCCAATCTCAACAAAGAATGGCAATCCCAAGGTTAAAGAGAAAGTGAAGGTGGAACCGAAGCAGATAAAGAAGGAGTCTCAAGTAGCTTTGATCCCTCAAGCAATATTTGGAGATACAATTGAGTATATGAAAAACAAGGAGTTCTCAAAACCGTTATCAAAGTTTAGAGTTTTACTCACCCCGGAGTTCAAAGAGAAATAGATTAATGTTACAAAAGGTGTGATGGGTAAGATTCTGAAGCTGAAGATGTCTGGATTTGGAGCTTGTTATGGAACATCGCTGGATGTTGATCCAATTCCAACTTAGAGGTAAGTACCATCAAGTTATCTGACGTTAAACAAAGTGCTGAGTGGGAGGCAACCCACTGTTTGGAGTCTATATTAGTTGTTTTTCAATTTTGAGTCAGTTTTAGTCCTAACTTACTTATTTTTAGTTTTGAGTTCAAAGTGATTCAAGTTATTACTAGTGAAAATTCTTCAAGACATTTCGAGTTATCTCTTATCTATTTTCATTACTCATCTTTCTCACTTAAATTGTTGGTTATTTGGATGGTTTCTTTCTTGATTCTTGCTAGTATTGCTTAGATCATTTCTCACCATTCACCACCTTTCTTGATGTTTTGACTTGAGTTGAATTTAGATTCATGATCGATTGGTTTTTCTCGTTAAGTTATTCTTAATTCTTGTTAATTATAATTAGTATTGCTTGATCATTGCTCTTTACTTACCAATTGATTGTGTGATACTGGAATGATTGCTGTTAACTGTTCTGAATGATGCCTCTTATATAAGATTCTTGCTGATTTTGATTAGTATTGCTCGATCATAATATATTTAATGGTTTATCCTAAAACTGATTCTTGTTAGTTTTTAAGCTATCATTGCTCAATCATTATTCAACCATTGTTCACACTTCTCTTGAGTATTTATTTTTTTGCAGGCATAGCAATTGAGGCATAGGAGTTTAGAACATATTTGGGAGCAATTCACCTTTAGTATATCTCCTTCCCTTGATCTCATATAGTATTTATTATCTATTTTCATATATTACAGAATTTCCTATTGATTCAGTTACTTTTATACCTTCTCTTTAACCTTGTTTTCACTCCGGGACGGTGTGAAGTAAGTCTGGGGAAGGGTGTAATGATACTAACAACGTTTGGATGTTTTGTTTTTTGGTGAAAATTTTCAAATTTTTCGTTTTTACTTTAGCTGAGTCTATCGAGTCGAAGGAACCATGATCAAAATCAATGATGATAAATAACCAAGTGCGGGTATATTTTTTTATTTCTCTAGATTACTGACTTAGATGAGTTGCTAACATTAGGATTGGAACTCCATTAATGATTGCTTGTTTCTGAAAGTTTTGGTCTTTTAAGTTATTGATGATTTGATGCTAGCTCTGCCATGATAGGACTTAATTTAAATCTGAATTATTCTTGATTATGGTGTTGATATACTCTAAGAATTAGGTACCTTGCTCTTCAGTGTTCTGTAAAACCGACAAGTTATATCAGTACGATCTGGGTCCTTTCTCTCTCTCCCTTCAGAAAATAAAAGAAAACGGTTCAGAAAAAGGGTTGAAAGTGTGACCTAGAATTCCGTAGTCAACCCCAGCAAATTGTCGTCTACTTAAAAAGAAAAAAGAATGAAAAGAAAGGAAAAAAAGCGCAGAAATGCGAAGAAACGAAAGAAAAAAAAGAGAAAATAAGTAAGATAAGAACAAGAAAAAAAGAAGTGAGAAAGGGAAAAAAAGGATCAGGACCGGAAGTCGGTTGATGCTCTGTTTCGTATGGTCATTTCGATAGAAGAAGTACTTGAGTAATTTGATTGATATACCATAGGTGAGAATGCATGTATCTGAACTTAAATGAATTTAAAGAGCTGGTTGATATGATTTGGGAAGCTTATTGACTAGAGTAGTTGTTGTTAATGCATGCGAGGTAGTCACTGTCTATGATGGCAGTTGAGTCTGTGACTGCTTTGCTTGAGATTGGTTGCCAAGGAATTGGAATTGATTGCATACGTTGCTACTGTCTAGGGGTTAGCTCATTGTATGAGGTATGTTAGGTACTTAGGTAGCTCAGGATGGATTCCTTTGTCAATTACCCTTTGTCCTCAGGAACTACTTTACATTGCTTGCACCTTTCACCTTCTTTGCTTTTACTCTGTTTTTACATTTAAGTGTTTTATGCTTCTTTGTCTTTATGCATTTTATGTTCATTGCACTTAGGACCTTTTAGCAACAACCCCTTTTAACACTTAACTTGACTTTAAATCATCTATTGCATCCAGATTGTTTAGTGCATTCCCATTATGGATTGACAACACATCTATACTACAACGATGGGTAATTGATACCCAGTAGGACCTAAAATCCTACTATCAATTTGGCGCTGTTGCCATTTGGGATTTGTTACTACATTCTGGATTTTGCATCTTTTCAGATCAAGCTTCTTTTACATTTTTACTTACTCGTCTACCTATGTTTGCTTTGTTTTCAGATACATGCTTAGCAGTGTATGAACCTGAGAAGCAGAGGACCAACTGACTTGCTTCCACTCGTTGACGACATTAGAGCTCTTGAACGAGAACACTCTCGGGAAAGACGTGAACACGAACATGCGGAACACTTGAGAAGGTTGAACTTACAAATGGCAGACAACATTGACAGAGATAACCAGAACACCATCGGTGTTGGTGACAACCCCAACTCTCACACCGTCATACATGGAATCAATCCACCTGCAGTTCAGAACAACAACTTCAAGATCAAGCATAGTTTCATTGCTATGGTCCAGGGCAACATGTTCAATGGACTACCTATGGAAGATCCACTTGATCATCTCGATGAGTTCGACAGGTTCTGCAGTCTAACAAAGATCAACGGTGTGAATGAAGACGCATTCAAGCTACGCCTCTTCCCATTCTCTTTAGGGGAGAAGGCACATCAGTGGGAGAAGTCACTCCCCAGGAACTCCATCACTACATGGGATGCCTGCAAGAAGGCATTCTTTGCGAAGTTCTTCTCAACCACCAGAACAACACGCTTGAGGAATGACATCTCAGGGTTTGCACAGAAGAACACTGAAACCTTCTCTGAGGCATGGGAGAGATTCAAAAACTACACTCTACAATGCCCCCATCATGGTTTCAGCAAGGCTTCCTTACTCAGCACACTCTACAAAGGTGCTTTGCCTAAGATCAGAATGCTGCTGGATACTGCAAGTAACGGGAACTTCTTCAACAAGAGCGTTAATAACGGATGGAAGGTTGGTTGAGAACCTTGCGCAATATGATGGGATTTATAGTGAGGACTATGACAAAACACCTTGCGGTAGTTCTACTTCTGATAATAGCACTAAGAAGTTGATCAAGGCACTGAATGAGAAGTTGGACAAGTTACTTATGGTTCAACAACAAGTTCACTTCATCTCTGATGAAGAACAAATCCAGAATCAAGCTACCGAAGCTCACCAACAAGAAGAAATGTGCTATGTGCAGAACCAAGGGGGTTACAACAATGGATACTTCAACTACTTTAACAACCCTGGTCTTTCTTACCGAAGCAACAAGGTTGCTAATCCTCAAGACCAAGTGTACCCACCTCAATAGCAGAAGAAATCTCAACCCTTCAACAACTTCAACCAAAACAGAGGTTACTACCCAAAGCCGCAACAACAGAATGGTTTTCAACAACCACAACAACAGCAACTTACTGGTGTACCTCTTGGTTTCTCATCTACTCAACCTCCTACTCAACCCTTCAACATTGAATCTACTTTACAACAACTTCTTCAAGGACAATTTTCTCATGCAATGGAGACATCAAAGAATTTCAGTGAACTCCAACACAAGATGGATACATCCTTTGGTGCCATTTACTCAAAGATAGACAATCTCACCTCCAAGGTCACCACTCTTGAAGGAAAAACCGCATCCACTTCCACTTCTGCAAATGGTCATCTACTAGGAAAATCTGTGCAGAACCCAAAGGATTACGCCAACATCAATGTCGTCTATCTTGACAAGACATCTTCTTCCACTACTCCAACTTACCCATTGAGGACAGTGTGGATCTANGGGGGGGGGGGGTTCGTGTTTAAACAAAGCTGAAGAAGATGAACCTGCAATAACCAATTCACAGAAGTCATTGCAACCTCCACCAAAAGTGATCATGGGACCATCTCTTTCTGAGCAATCATATGTATCACAACAGAAGAACGCACCCTTCATTCCACCACCATATGTTCCGAGGTTACCTTTCCCTTTTAGATTCAAGAAGGAAATTATGGCAAAATACCCTGAGGTTTTTGCGAAATCCATGAAGGAAGAAGTAACTCAAGAGAAGAGGTGGAACCACCTGAAGAATGCAATTTTTTTATAACGACGAAGCAAGAAGACCCTGGTTCGTTCACACTACCATGCTCACTTGGAACTTTCACTTTTGAAGAATGTCTTTGTGACCTGGGAGCTTCCGTCAACCTTATGCCTATGTCCACTGCCGAAAAGCTAGGATTGGATGAGTTTAAGACTTCTCACATAAATCTGATGATGGCGGACAGATTAGTTAGGCATCCTGTTGGCATATCGGAGAGCTTACCTATCAAGATTAGGGATGTAACAATACTCACAGACTTTATGGTATTGAAGATAGTTGAAGAGCCTAAGGATCCATTGATCTTCGGAAGGCCGTTCTTAGCAGCGGTTAGAGTTGTAATCAACATCAAGAAGGGTCACATTAAGCTGAACATAGGGAGAGGACCAAAGATGATCTTTAACATCAAGACTAAACCCAAGGATCTCACTGCCCAAGGTCAGATGGTATCTGAGAAGGAACTGAATGAAGACAACCCGAAGAATGGGTACTCAAGTGTTGAAGAAGTTGAAATGGATTAGGAAAGAAATCAACGAGGTCTGGAATGCACAATGAAGTCTTCAAGCCTGTTAAGGAACCTGATAAAGGAGCTTCCGCTAAGGTGAAGGAAATCAGGATATTGGAAATGTCTGAAGGTGAAGGCAACCTTCAAAATTCAGGAAATAGAATTCCTGAGTTAAAACCTCAACCTGATCGGGTGCCACCTCTTAAGCCACCTTCGAAGATTCCAATTTCTGAAAAATACTTGAAATCCAAATACCGAACCTTGGAAATCAAGAATGGAGACCAAGTGTTCTTACTCAACAAAAGGTTCAAGTACTATCTTGGGAATATGGATCCAGTGTGTTCCAAAATCTTCATGATCAAGGAAGTACTTTCTGAGGAAGACATCATACTTACTGTAGAAGTTGATGAAAAGCCAAGGTTAAACTCCAAGGTTGATAAGAACTATGACAAAGGAGCTTTTCAGAAAAGACCTCGGTTCTCTTCGGAGAACCGTCTCAGGGTCATTAATCCTAAAAACAGGAAGTCAAGCTTAGTGACTTAAAACAAGCTCACTTGGGAGGAAGTCCCATGTCTATATTTGTAAATATTTCAATTCCGATGTTTTTATTTTAGTACTTGATTTAATGTGTTTTAGTTTCATCTTGTTTTGGTGTCTTTAGGTACTTACGGATTGAGTTTTGGGAATTCTGCAATGAGAAAAGAGATGGGACAAGAGTGATATGCATTTTTTAAAATGTTGATAAAATGAGAAGATTTCCCGGATTAATGCGCTTGCAACAACCTAGATCGATATGTGCTTGCTCATGATCGATCTAAGGCAGTGCCAAGATCGATCTATCTATGATGCTTGATCAAGCCATGATCGATCCACTCTAATGTTAGGATCGATCCCATGAACAACATGTGATCGATCGAATCGATCCCAAAACACAACACATGATCGATCCACTCTAGTGCCAGGATCAATCCAGTGATCAACATGGGAAATGATGAGATCGATCCAAAAAGAAGAAGTCATGATCGATCCCAACACACAACATATGATCGATTCGCACACTAACACCGAGATCGATCTATGCGTTCAACCCATCATCAAACCGGCTTATGAAGTCGAGATTGAACCGAGCAGAGAACACATCAAACGGTTTGGAGTATTGTGATTTTGAACAAGAATCTCTCACTCAAAGACAAGGGAACACCTCCATGCCCACTTACATCCTTTTACCCCATGGGCAAAAGATCACTTCCAACTCCCATCTCTTCTCTTACACACCCACACCCCCATCACACCAATGTCTCATCTTTACATCTCCTCCACATACAACACCTTTACTCCTCCACCAAAACCTTCCACTCACCACCACCTCCCCAAAAATCGAACCACCTTCTATATTAAGGGAGTATTCTTTCTCTTTCTCTTCACAACTTCAAAATTTTCTAAGCTCCAAAAACTTTGCACTCTAAAATCGTTTTACTCAAAGGCAACTCTCACAAGAAGGAATATCCCTTCCAAAGGCCTTTCAACAAGACACTAAGAAATTTCAAAATCAGTTTCATCTCTTACTCATTTTCGATTTTTAATCTATCTCATCGGCTTCAACATTTTTACAAAAATCGGTTTCATTCTTGAACTTGCAAAAACGTTTTCGTTGAACCAACTTAACCTTTCTGAAACCGTTTGAATTAGATATTAAGGCAAAGTTTGAAATGTGAATTTAACTTGTTGATTGTTTAAGCACCCTTCATGTATAATCCGGTTTCTTTCAAAAACGTTCTTGATCTTAACACTTGTTGAAACCTTTAAAAGCTTCGAACACTATTCATCCATTCTCTTTGGTATGTTGTCTTTTCAGGATTAGAAAATGTCTCAACCATCCGTTGGAAGAATCATGAGAAGACAACGAAGGGAGAGAGCACTCTCTGGAGCTAGAAGGCATAAACAAGAAATCTCGCCTGAATTTTCACCAAATGCCCCAATCATTTCTCAACGGCAACTCCAAGGACGGGAGATTGCTGACTGTTTACAACAAACACGGGACGACATGGAAATTCAAGCGCACTACAACCTTCTTATTGCACAAGCGGAACAATAACAGGAGAAAGAACGAGAGCTCGAACAATCCCGAAGAAGGTCGAACGTTAGTAGGGGAAAGCAGATTGCTGTTGAGGACGAAGATAGTAGCGGGGATCCCACATATCAAGTGGGTGACGAAGAGAGCACAGAGGTGCAAGAGTATAATGAGGAGCTTGCTGGTTCAAAAATGCAAGGGGGAACTTCCCGAATGGAGGTTGAAGAGGGTACAAAAACTTACTACCTTACGGCCCTCCTCTCTCGAATCTTCAAAGGGACTCGGTTCCCTCACAAGCCAACAATGGGTGCTCTTGGGATAGCAAAGGACATGTCCCACCTTTTCAAGAACACCGGCTTAGAGAAGCTCATGACCACTTACAACGACGGATACAAGGAAGAAACCCGCCACTTCCTTGCAATGCTCCAACTTCACTTTGATGATGATGACATGCAAGGGTACATCACATTTTTCAGTGAGGGGACAAAGATATTAGCTCTCTATGATGGAACTAAACGATCTCTACGGGTTCTCAAGTGATGGGAACGTCGATAGCCTTCCTGATTATGCCAAGGAAGAGCTGTCTTCATTATGGACGGCAATAGGGGTCGAGGATTACGGTGCTGGAAAAACGAAGTGTTCGGGAATTAGAAATCCGGTTCTGCGATATTTTCACAAGGCACTTGCGAATACCATATTCACAAGAGTGATGACCGGGAATGTTACTGAAGGGAAGATAAGAATGATTGCTACGGCCTTGAAGCCTATGATGCAATACACATCAGACGGGCGTCCACTACAAGTGGATAGAGCTAACTCTAGCATATCCTGCATTTTTATTGAACCAATTGATGGGTTAAAAAGACTGGGCTGTTTCATACTATAAGAGAAATTTCCAAGGAACTTTGACAGTTGGGGGAATCGTTACTCCCATACTTCAAGCTTGCAACGTCCCTCTCGAAGGACACGACCAACCATCAAGGATGATTGACCTAGGCTATCTGAAGAATTCCCATTTCTTTGATGGGAAAATTGCTAAACAGAAATATAGTTTCGTTCATCCAGTCTTTGGAACGGCACTCATGTTTCTCCCCAACAAAAAGCTAACAACAATAAGGAAGGGGAACAACATAGACTTCAAACCAAACAAGGAAGCTTTGAACTCTTACCAGCATGCAGAGAGAAGGGATATAGCTGAGGAAACAAATGTTAAAGAAACAAACGCCCCAGCTGCTGAAGAGCTTGATGAACCTCGCTGCTACTATTTCGAAGAAAACCCCACGACTAGACAAGGAAAGACCTTAGTAGCAGCTCATAAGAACTTGGGGAAGCTTTAGAAATGGAGCAAGTTCCAGGACAACTACATCACAAAGAAGTTCAAAGAAATGACTTCTCAAATCAAGAAACTCAACCTAAAGCTCAACAAATCCACCTCTTCAAGGAAGCAAAAATCATCTAAACACTTGGAACGAAGCCAATCATTCACGAACAATCCAAGGCAGCCACGGGTTCAACAACCTCATCGCCACTCCTCTGTAGATCCAACAACAATACAGAGGAGGAAGCAACATCACCCCGAAAGGGAGAACCGTGAGTCAACAAGCCAGCGCACCTTTCAACAACATCAAGAGGTCGAGCAACATCAAAACTTCGAGCAACATCAATATTTTGAACATCATCAAGAGCAGCAAGTGGAACAAGAGGCAAACCAGGGATACTACAACTTGATCCGTGTGTATCTTGATTGAAGATACTCCTCACCTTTTGAGGTCCATCCCGATCCCACACCTTCTTGTTCAATCCACTTGTTGTTTCTTGATTTATTCTTGCTATGTTTGCTTGATGTTTCTGATTGTTCTGCATATCTCTTTGTTTAATGATTTTAATGTTATTACTATCTTTTCCTTCCTTGAGTCCAATCCACAATTTGGATTACATAGAGACTGTGTAATTCAAGTTTGGGGGAGGATTCGGAAGGACCCCTTGCAATTAATGAAATCCTCTTGTTTGTTCCTTTGTCTCTAACTTGCAATGCATTCATATAGCATCTATTAGCATCAAAAACCCATAAAAATCTGGAAAAAAATTCGAAAATTGTTCTTCAAAAACAGAGTGTCATTTGCATTTCATGTATTTGCATATA
>OVBE01004766.1:0-23150 GCA_900406425.1 Iberis pinnata | reverse complement strand
AAGCTAATGCTAAGTTACAGCTTATTGCGTGGTGCGATTCCGATTGGGGCTCATGTCTGTTACAGGCTGGTTTATACAACTAGGGGGTTCCCCAATCTCATGGAAGACACGGAAACAAGACGTTGTTTCTCGTTCTTCAGCGGAAGCCGAATATCGGGCTATGGCCGATACGGTTTGTGAGATCATGTGGCTTCGCGACTTACTTCCAGCTTTAGGTATCTCTATTACTGAACCGATTCCGCTTTACTCTGACAGTTTATCTGCGATTCAACTAGCCACGAATCCGGTATATCATGCTCGCACGAAACATGTCGGTCTCGATTGCCACTTTATTCGCGATGAAATAGCTAGAGGTACCATTGTCACCACCCACGTTTCCACAAAGTCTCAACTTGCGGATATAATGACTAAGGCACTAGCAAAGAGTTTGAAGATTTCTTGTTCAAGTTGGGTGTGTGCGACATCCACACTCCACCTTGAGGGGGGGTATTGGGCCTATTGGGCCAACGTTAATGTTGTAATTAGGTTACTTAAGTTAAGTGTACAAAGAATTATGTATATAACCTGATTTATAACTATCGATCAATACAAGAACCTATTTTCAATCTCTCTAAAGTTTGTCAGATTGACTATGATGTTTAAGAGTAGATTAGCTTAGATCTTCATTCAGTAAGTGAGCTTAATGTTAGATTTGAATTGATCAATCAAGTTTAGACTATAGGTGAATTGTGCTCGAAAGGTGTTCGATGAAATGCTGGAACCAATTACTGTTTGCTAAATGATGATATCCAAGAGATTGTGCTTAGCTAGTTTAGTAGTTGTTGATGAATTAGATCTTCATGCCTCATATTATACAATTATCCAAGAGATTGTTCTTAGTTTCATCATTAGGAGAATAACTAGTGCCATAAGAGTGGATTAGTCTAATAAGGAGAATTCTAGACTAATGATTAGCACTGGAATGTGAGTAGTAACACCATAAAATGTCATTTGATCGCCCGAGTCGATTACTTTTGTCCATTTGCTTAGATTTTCTTCTTGATTTAGATTTCCAATTTTAATTGACTTTTCTTGATTTCTGTTGACTTTTGCTGAACTTGACTTTTGAGTTGACTTTTGCTTACCTTTGATTAATGCATGATTAGGATTCTATATTTTAAATCAATTCTCTTATTCAGCTTTGACTAAATGAGATTTTTGTAAGTATTAGTGAGTTAATCGTTCTGATTTGGATTGATAGCTATTATGCTACAATGATGATGATGGTATATTAGAAATTGAAGTAGTTTAAAGCACTAAAAATCCTACTGTCAAATACCTAATAATTTGGTTCCAACTATCGGCAAAATGTAATTAAAGAATCTGGCTTAGTTTTGAAATCTGATAATAATATACTTTGTAAGTGAGCCCAAAGCAAGATATGAGCTTTATTAGAGATTAAAAAAAAAAAAAAAAAATAGTGGATATGAGCTTTATTAACATGGAGAAAAGAAAAAAAGGGAAGAACTAAGCAAGCTTAGTAGATTTGATCAATATAAAAGAGAATAATTGATTTTGAGGGATTTCAATTTGGATATCGGTTTTTTTTTTTTTGTAATAGATAGCTTTCGTGTTCGAACTATACATATTTTGGTTTGGTTGAATTTGGATTTTTTCTGTTTCGGTTTATTCAGTTTTTACCAAAAATCATGTAGGTTAACTTTTTATATATACATTAAAAAATTTAGTAAACACGTGAAAGATTGATTGTTAAATCAAATTTGTATCTATTTTTTATGTAAAAGACTAGGATTTTACCAGCATTATGTGCGGGTTAATGATTTTTTAAAAGTTATAAAATTATTAAGACATTTTATACTATCAGAGGTTATATGTACATTAGTTAAGTAACATTATAATTGTTATAATTTTAAAATTGTTTATTATGTGAATTTTGGTTAACAAAATTAATGAGATGTAAAATATTATTTATGTTAATATATATGTAAATAAGTTCAAAATCAATAGTTTTCATGTATGAGGCAAATATCTATATTCTACGTTATTCAGCTAAATTACATAACTATTTATGTTAACGATCTAGATTCTAAGTTACATAGTATTTAATATCAAGGATTTTATTTTATTTAATGAAAATGTAATTTTAGCAATACTTAAAAAAACTTATTAAATATGTCTTACTCCGACTTAAAGATTTTGATATGCCATCAACAAAGAATCTTAAATTTGAAAGAAGTGTTGAAAAAATAAAATTAAGAGAACTAACTTTAACCAATTTGCTTCATATTTTCTTAACAAAATTCATAAAATTGATATATACTATAATTAAATTTTATTGTTTTTGGTGTTGACTTATATATATTGCAAGCTTATTTTACATGTTTTACATTATACTAATATTTTTAATATTTAACTCGTGAATAGATATGATCATAAACATAAAATAACAATAGCTACATATGTTTTTAAAATCAAGCTTAACTTAAATTTTTGGATTTAACCACATAAAAAACTATGCAGGTTCATGTTTTTGTGGTTTCTTTATATATATATATATATATTGGCGTTTTATAGTATACAATACTTGTTAAAATACTACTCATTTACAATATAATTTATTATATTATATTTTCATTGAAATATTTTTTTTTTTACTTTTAAAGTATACTATATTCTCTTATACTTATTTTATTAAAATAATTTAAAACGTTTTTCATTTATTACTGAATTAAATTTGTATCAATTAAAATTTTTGAATTGAAAAATGAAAATTTTAAATTTAAATAAAAATAAAAATTAATCAAAATAAAATTCCATGTATTTAGGAGATATAAGGCACAATTGGTTAGTGTTGTAGAAGCTTTTTACAGCCAAATATAAACTTTCTACAGCTAAATATATTTCTACAACACTGAAGTGTAACCAATCAAGCTGTAGATTTCATATTTTTTCTCACAAAGCCAATTTCTCAAAGCACTTATCTTTTTGCTTTACTTCTCTCCTCTCTCTTCTTTTCTTTTCTATTTATTATATATATATATATATAACATATAAATATAATAATGTGATGTGTTTATTTTTATATCTCTCTAATTAATTATAATTTTTCATGATTAACTTTTATTTATTTATTTTGTCTATATATATATATATATATATATATATACCGTATAAATATAATAATTTAATGTGTTTATTTTTATATTTCTCTAATTAATTCTAATTTTTCGTGATTAACTTTTTATTATTTATTTTGTCTATATACATACATATATAAATCGTATAAATATAATAATGTAATGTGTTTATTTTTATATATCTCTAACTAATTCTAGTTTGTCATGATTAACTTTTTATTATTTATTTTGTCCGCCAATGTTAATTTTTTATGATTAAACATAAAAATAACTTACATCACAAAGTTGTCCAATCATGCTTTCATTTTAAAAAGTTACAGCCAAAATTTTGCAGCCAAAAATCTCACAGCAACAAAATCTAAACTCACAGCAACAAAACCTACAGCCAAATTTCTACACCAAAAAAAATAAAAGTCACGGCTGCAACCAATCATGTCCATAAATATATGTAATTTTTATATTTTTAGTTGTAAAGAAAAGTTCCATATTTTAAGGAGATATATAAATTGTTTCTATTAAAATTTTAAATTAATATTAGAAACCAATGACATAGCATGTAAATTTTTACAAAACAAAGATTTTTCTTAAAAACTGCTTCCCAAATAATAATATAGATACTCTATGTAACATTATAATATAATATTAAGAAAAATATTTATTTTCTAATTTAAATAAATTTTACTATTGTATTATTTTAATAATTTTAGTAAAGTAAAATTTTCATTTAGATAAATTAAGGGGATGTTATTCAATCCAGGTTTTATTGTATTTTAAGGTAAACAAATTTCAATGTATTTTAATATATTTTGTTGAATAGTGTGTAATACACCATGCATTTGAAAGTATTTTGACAGATTTGTTTATGTGTATTTTGATTAATTTAAAAATTTAACACAACACAACATGAGGAACACGTCGCCATCTTCTTTCTTTAATTTCTTTCTCACAGCATTTCTCTTCAACATACCGAGTCATACAAACAAACCAAACTTATAATTAAAATAGGCCCAAAAAGTTACACAAAATGATAATGGTCCCTTCAAATCCATTCACATTATCTTTTTTCATGAGGTCAAATTCTTCATATTTATCATAACAAAATTCTGCAGACCTTTTAACACGACGAAGAAGCTTTTCATATATTTTTTTGAAAATCGTGAACTTATAATTACGAGACTTTTCATTTGTAATGCGAAATTGAATTTTCTTCTTCGTTAACTTTTTTTTTTTGTTTGTTTCTTCTTCGTTAATTTTTCTTTTCACATAATACAACAAAATCATATCTAAAAATGTTGTATTTGTTTTACTCATGATTTGAGGAACAAAATACATTAAAATTCAATCAAATCCAAATCTTCTAAAATACAATGAACATTGAATAACAATAGATTTTAACGTGTTTTGGAATACATCACCTAAATACATAAACCAATAACAATGCGTTTTAATGTATTTTTACCAAATACATAATTGAATAACACCGTATTTTCTAATAAATTCAAAATACATTAAAATATTTTAAAATACACAATTCAATACCCTCTACTAAGTTATTAAAAATTAATTTGAAACTTAATAATAATTCTTTTGTTATTGGATTAGTTTTTACCATATAAAGAATATAAATAAAAAATAAAGAGATAGTTGAGATTTTTGAGAAAATTTATTATATAATTTATAATATAATTTCTTATATTATATTTTCATTGTAATTTATATTTTTACTTTAAAAATATACTATATTCTCTTATACTTATTTTATTAAAATAATTTATAAAACGATTTTTATTTATTACTGAATTAATTTTTATCAATTAAAATATTTAAATTGAAAAATGAATATGATAAATATTCCGGAGATCTCTCTCGGCGATATTCCGGGGATTGTTCTTTCGGCAAGTTATACCTATCGGAATATTCGCTTTTTCTCGTATCATCACCATCACCAGACTTTTACCGTCACCTTTTCCAGTCACCAAACTTTTATCGTATCTGCTTTTAGTTCGACATATTATCACCATGGAGGAACAACTGGACCTAGCTTTGAACTCCTTGTCGATTGAAGACGATAATCCAATCCTTTTACCGCACACTCCATCCTTTAGCTCCGTTCAACGTACAAAAAACAATATCATAGGAAGGCTCCTTAATCCGACAAAGCAAAATATGTCCCGTTGCATCGAAAAGCTTCCACTAATCTGGAGACTAGTCGGACGTATTCGCGGTATAGCTCTTTCTAACGCAACCTCTTAGTTTATATTCAAGACCGAATCAGACCTATTGATGGTCCTATCGAACCGCCCTTGGTCCTTCGATGATTGGATGATTACCCTGGATCGCTGGGTTCCGGACCCCCCTCCTGACTATCTTTGTTACCTAGAGACTTGGATTCGAATGAGGAATATACCACTTGATATATACACTTCAGAGACTATAAAAAGGATAGCAGGTGGTATTGGAGAGGTTAAAGAAAAAGACTACAATCCAGAGGAATCACAAACTCGAGACTTTGTTAGAGTTCTGATCAAGTTTGATGTACGAAGACCAGTTTTTAAATCACGTGAAGTCCAACTACCTGGTGGGAGAAAGGTTAAAATCCAACTGGATTTTGAGAAATTTAAAAGAAGATGTCTTACATGCCATAGACTTGTTCATGATGCCTCATCTTATCCAATGCTAGTAGCTCAAAACCATCTTAATACCACACGAGAAGTTGACAAATCTGCTGCACCAGTTTCTTGTATTAACAATCAGTCTTCTTCAATGGTAGTGATGGGGAATCCTCCTGGTTTTCCATACTTACCACCTCATCTCTCAAAACATGATACTAATTCTATCCTTCAATGCCTCTCAGTGGCGGATCCGAATGAGAGACAGGCACGTCTCCTTCGTGTGCACTCCCGTTTTGAGAATGAGAGGGATAGGAATCAAATTTACAACTCATATACCACTCCTACAAGCGATAAACAATGGAGTCTTGTCTTCGGTTATTCTGGACAAGAAGCTCATTTGATTTCTCGCATCTTATCCAGTGGAGTAGTGGTGTCTTGTAACCCTCCTCTACCCTTGTCTCAGACGTCTAAATCTGATATTTCTTTTGATTTCAACGCAATGGGTAGTCCTACGGTGTTCAATGTCGGGACTTCAGCCCAAAGCAAATCTAAAAGAAACCGACCAAATAAATGGATAAGGCGAGCTCAGGCAGCATCGAGGAGTATAAACTCACAGTCACAAGACTCTGACTTGTTGATATTTAATTCCAATAAAGTTGGAACATCATCTTTGATGGAGATAGCCGAGGATAAAAACCCCAAAACGAAAATGTGTAGGTGGTGTTTCTATTACTAATGAATCACCTACCAAGAAGTTAAACCAATTTGCACAAATGGTTTCTTCGCCCACCGAAAAGGCGGGAAGTGAGCAGGATCATTCGCTCATCCCGCCGAAGCATCAATGAGCATCATGAGTTGGAACTGTCAGGGTTTGGGGAACAACCCGACAATTCGACGTCTTAGGAACTTGCACCGGGTGCATTTTCCTGACTTTATGTTTCTCCAAGAAACTAAAAATTCATATGATGTTCTAGATAACTTGAAAAGAGGATTGGGGTATGACAATCTTGTAACAGTTGATCCAATTGGATTGAGTGGCGGTCTCGCGTTGTTTTGGAAAAATAGCGATGAAGTTTCAATTCTTCATGCTGACAAGAGATATATCGATACTAAGATCAAGTCAGGGTCACTTGAGTTCTTCATTACATTTGTGTATGGAGAACCAGTAACTAGCCGAAGAAAAAACTCTTGGGAAAGATTCCGAAGTATCGGTCAGAGTAGATCTCAACCGTGGATGGCAATAGGGGATTTCAATGACCTATTAGACAACACGGAGAAGATAGGGGGTGGTCAAAGACCGGATCGCTCCTTTTGACATTTTCGAGATACAATACGAACTTGCAGATTTGTTGAGATAGCAAGCTCGGGTAACTGGTTTTCGTGGACAGGATATAGGAACCAAATTTGGATTCAATGCCGGCTAGATCCTAGTTTTGGCAATAATGAATGATTCTCCTTATTCCCGAGATGCCATGTGAAGTTCTATGATAGTATTGAATCTTATCATCGTCCGTTGATTCTCAAATTCTCCCATGAAGATAATGTTTGGAGAGGACGTTTCTTCTTTGATAGACGATGCTTAGATTCACAAGAAGCTATCAACACAATTCAATCATGTTGGAGTGATCGAACAGTATCGGGTACGGTCTTTGAGCGCATATCTAGATGCAGGAAAGGACTTTCTAAATGGCGTACTAATAATCCACAAAATGCACTTAATAAGATCGCTAAACTAAGAGTGGATATTGATGCTGAAATCTCTAGAGTAGACCTAATTCACAGCGGCTCTATCGTTTGAAGCATTGTCTAAATGAAGCTTATTTAGCGGATGAATTGCATTGGAAACAACGAAGCCGAGAGAGATGGTTAAGAGAAGGTGATAGTAACTCGAAGTTTTTCCACTCTAAGGTCAAAGCCCAGCGCAGCCGAAATAGAATCCAAATGCTTTTGGATGAAGATGGTCGGGAATGGTTAGAAGAAGGCTCGAAAGGACATATAGCAACGGAATATTTTAGGAAGCTGTTTACCTCAACAAATCCTCAACAATCTGATCCGGATTTGTTTAGTATGCAGCCCCAAGTTTCAGTTGCTATGAATCGGAAATTACTTGCCCGAGTTACAGAAAAAGAGATTCATAACATTGTTTTCGACATTGATCCTAACAAGGCTCCGGGTGCTGACGGTATGATCAGCCTATTTTTTCAAAAATTTTGGAATGTTATTAAGCACCAGCTTGTAAAGGAAATTCAAGATTTCTTTGATCATGGTTTCTTGCCTACTGAATGGAATTTCACACAAATAGTGCTGATACCGAAAGTAGCATCGCCGAAAACAATGACCGAGCTACGTTTGATAAGCTTATGTTCAGTCCCCTATAAGATTCTTTCAAAGGTGTTGTGTAACCGGCTTCGTAAAATATTACCGGATATTGTATCGCTTACTCAAGGCGCTTTATTAGCTAAGCGTTCAATTACGGATAATATATTACTAGCCCACGAGATGATTCATGGTTTGAAGACGAACCCTCTTTGTAGAGATTCATGTATGGCGATAAAAACGGACATATCTAAAACTTATGACAGAGTTGAGTGGAGCTTTCTTAAGATTATTTTGGACACTTTGGGTTTCGACCAAAGATGGGTTTCATGGATAATGAAATGTGTTACAACGGTTTCATATTCAGTGATCCTTAATGGTCAGGAGCATGGATTTATTCAACCTGAGAGACGTTTGAGACAAGGTGATCCCCTCTCCCCCTATTATTCATCTTATGTGCTGAGTTCTTGGTTCAGAAAATGAATGTAGCGGAAAGTCAGGGTCGTATAACAGGAATTAAGTTGGCTGATCAAGGTCCTTCTCTACACCACTTACTCTTTGCTGACGATAGTTTATTTATGTGTCAAGCCACTGTGGATGATTTTGATGAGATAATACACTGTTTGAAAGCTTACGGTGAGGTATCCGGGCAGATGATTAACTTTCAAAAATCTTCTATTATGTTTGGCGACAAAGTAGAAGATTCTTTGAAAATCGAAATGAAAGAGAGATCAGGGATTCAGAAAGAAGGTGGTGTAGGTACATATCTAGGCTTACCAGAATGCTTTAGTGTGTCTAAGAAGGATCTCCTGGCTTATATTACTGAGAGGATCCAGAATAGGCTTAAAGGATGGTATGCCAAACAACTGTCCCAAGGAGGTAAAGAGATCTTACTCAAGTCCATAGTTATGCCTTACCAGTCTATGCGATGTCTTGTTTTCAACTCCCAAAGTCTATTCTTAAAAATTTGACAAGCGCAATGATGGAGTTCTGGTGGAAATCAAATGCTGATAAGAAACCGATCTATTGGAATACATGGGAATCCCTTTGTAAACCAAAAGAGGAAGGTGTGCTCGGTTTCAAGGATCTTGCCAAGTTCAATCAAAGTCTTTTGCTAAGCAGGCTTGGCGTTTGTTGGACAGACCTGGAAGTCTTTTAGCACAAGTTTATAAGTCTAGATATTATTCCTCTTGTTCGTTCCTTGAAGGAAGTATGGGTACCCGTCCTTCCTTTGCTTGGCGAAGTATTCTCCATGGGAGGATTCTTTTAAAGAAAGGCTTAGTCCGTTTTATCGGGGAAGGGAGGAATACTTTCGTATGGACAGCCGCTTGGCTTCCACTAGAAGTACCTCGAGCTCCCTTCAATCTAAACTTGACAATGGATGTGAATCGAAAGTGGCGGATTTGATATGTCATGAGACTAGTTCTTGGAAGTTGGACTTGCTATCGCAACTTTTCTCGGCTGAAGATAGATCAACTATCCTGAAGCTAAAGCTTGCTACTAGTCGTGTCGATAGAGATGTGTGGCATCATTCAAAAAATGGCAATTACACGGTTCAAAGCGGATATGCTTTCCCAAACTCTGTTGTGTTTTTAGGCCAACAGCAGGTTGCTTATGATCAACCATCTATTGATGGCATAAAGAATGAAGTGTGGAAAGTTAAGACTTTGCCTAAGATCATGCATTTTATTTGGAAGGCACTCAATGGAGCTCTTTCTGTTGCAGATAGGTTGATTTCAAGGAGTATCCCGGCCAATCCAATCTGTACTTTATGCAACCAGGCTTGCGAAACAATTAACCACACCGTATTCCTCTGTAAAGGTGCGGCAGAGGTTTGGAGTATGACCGGTTTCTTTCCAGACCAAGTATCACCTTTCTCACACTCTATTTATGAGAATGTGTTCCTCTTGATTTCGTTTTCAAAAGATAAAAGAATCGAGAGCAACAACAAACTCCCTTGGCCTTGGATACTATGGATGATTTAGAAAGGAAGGAATGAACATATCTTTAATGGGACCTTGTTTGAAGCTCAACAGATTCTGAGGAGAGCCAAAGTCTCAGCCTTTGCTTGGTTTGAAGTGCACCTCTCGGCCATTTCTCAGTCCCTCCAGATTCACGACCTCAATAAGTCTTCGTTGGGAACATGGATTCCACCTCCTTAAGGTACCTTAATTTGCAATGTTGGTTATTACTGGTGCAAGGACTGTGAATACATGGGTTCAGCCTGTATTTTACGAGATGATAGGGGTACGGTGTTATATCATGCTCGTGCAGCCCCAGACAGTCCTAACTCAAGATTCCAGGCATGTGTCTCTGCTCTATCTTGGGCACTCTCCTCGACTCGATTCTTGCAAGGACGAACCATTACATTCACGCTTGATAATAAAGAAGTGATTTCAGGTCTTGATTCCCCTGAAGATTGGCCACTCTTCCAATATGCCTTAGAGGATGTTCGATACTCTTTTTCACTATCTACAGGAAGTAATTACATCTTCATTTCGTCCAAAGGTAACCACTGTGTTTATGCTATTGCTAAAAGTGTGGTTAAAGAAGGGCGAATTCAATCTTATATGGTTCGGAATGCACCGGATTGAATTTCGGAAGCTCTCCAAAAAAACTACTCATCGTCTTCTTCGAACTGCCCTGTTTAATGTTCTCTATTATTTTATTTTTTTGGTCATTGTCTTTTTTCAAAACTCTGTTTCCTATTTCATGTCGATAAAAAAAAATGAAAATTTTAAATTCAAATAAAAATAAAAATCAATCAAAATGAAAATTCCATGTATTTAGGAGATATATGTATATGTAATTTTTATATTTTTAGTTTTAAACAGAAGTTCCATATTTTAAGGAGAATATAAATTGTTTCTATTGAAATTTTAAATTAATATTAGAAACCAATGGCATAGCATGTGAATTTTACAAAAATAGGTTTTTCTTCAAAAGTGCTTCCCAATTAATAGTATAGATATGATTTATCCATTATTTACTAAGTTAAAAGAAAATGGAGAATTCTCAAAAATAGCACAAAAAACTAGGTTTATTCCAAAGATACTATACACTCCCAAAAGTTTCAAAAATAACATATATTTTTTTCAAAAATACCACAAAAATATTTTTGTTCCAAAAATACCACAAAATTTGAAATAGTTTTAAATCTCAAATTTAAACCTTAAAACCCTGTAATCAAACTCTACCCCTTCAAAACTAAACCTTAAAGTCTATTAAATGAACCCAAACCTAAATTTTAAATTATGAACCTTTAAAATTCACTTTTTATGTTTGTGGTATTTTTGGAACATTTGGAAGTGTGTGGTATTTTTGGAACTTTTGGGAGTGTGTCGTATTCAATTTAAATTTCTTTTGATAGTATTTCAAGAAATTCCTAAAAAAAAACACAATAACAAGAATTATAATGGTTCCATAAGAGACGAGGGAAGTTATAAAGTAAAAAATAAAAATTAAAACTTATAATCATAGCAAAAAAACACAATAACTATAAGATTTCTTTTGTCATATGCACTTACAACTATGTCTATTTAAAATAAAAAATATCAATAGTTTTGATTTTTAACTTATTTACTATATAACAAACTATTACGTAAATATTTAAATTACTAAGAAAACTTATCCACCATGTAATTTTTAATTGCTTTCACGTATTTAGTGTATGTTTTGATGTAAAAAATTATTATTGTTATTTCCATATTTTATCTAGTTTGTATGTTTTTAAATAAATTCAAAAAACCATATTCAATTTTTATATAAATTTTAAATATTTTAATCAAGCTAATATTTATTGATTTAAAATATTAAAATATGATTTGTTCTTTTTGAATATTTGAGAATCATGTATCCTTTAAATAAATGAAATATCCATACATATTTGACTTGAAATCCAGATCTGAATTATTTTGAACTCGCATCCAATATCGAAAATGATATAATTACATTGCCTACTAACACTAAAATGCAATTGTTCAAAAATATACTGATATGGTCTTATTTATAAGACTATTTTGGCTATAATATTTTTGAAATTGTAGATGTGGCACAAAGTCAGAAGAGAAATAAGAAAATATCCTATTTTGCGTGGTATATTTTATAAATATCCAAATCTCTTAAAAAAACATTTTTTATATATAATAGTGGTTTATATATTACATTTATTGTTATAAAAATAAAGAATTAAAGAAAATATTAACAAAATATATTTATTTTTATAAATAATATAATTTATCAGGAAAAAAATATTTGTAATATTAAGTTATTCAATTTATTTGTGATGCTTTTATGGTTGCTATTTTTTGTAGTACTTATAACATAATTTCACGTTCACATCATTATTATTTTCCATTTCTGATATACAAAATTAACGAAATTTAGTAATTGTATCTTTGTAAGTCTCTTTCTAGAAATGATATATCTTAACGCTATATTTTAAAAAATGACGATAGTTTATTAATTATGTATACTCTTTGTATATAGAATTCAAATAAATGAACATACTCGAAGTTTTTAGTTTACGAATATTTCAACGAAAAGTATTTTATTATACCAAAAGCTAGTGATATCTATCACTGATATCAATTATGATATGATTTGTATATATGTAAGTATTAATTCATTATGTAAACATGTTTAAAATTTAATGGTGGATTTAAATATTTTCGATATCTATACTATAAACTGAATCAAAATATCCTAACATGGCAATTTTTTATACAAATTATTACGGTGCATTATTTTTAAAATTTCTGAAAAATATTTATTTAATTATGTTGATATATTAAAATTAAATATTATTTTTAATTTTATTTAAATATTATTATTTATAGTTTAACTAAACAACAAATTTTGAGTTTAATAGATAGTTTAGTTTTTTTTGTCGTCAAAGAGAAAAGCATTAAGTTTGAACAGTTATACAAGAAACATAAGCAGAGTAAATAATAACAGAGCAAGACAGAGTTAAAGAGACTCTGAAGCAACCCACGTTGGCGCAAATCGAGCAATATAGGATTGGATGCGATCATCAACAACAATGCTTGAGGCTATAGCTGCAGCCTTTTTGTTTGCGGAGCAATATAGGATTGGAAGTGATCTTCAAATTTTTTTTTATTAATTATTGTTTATTTATCTTTTTGTCTAAATTATTAAAATCAGTAACTGGTCAGAATAAATTTCAGCGGTAAATTTTCGACGAATTTTTCGACTAATGTGTAATCGAAAAATTCCAACTATTTTCTTACTAAATCTTTGTTGCAGCCAAAAAATCTCGATCACTTTCTTTTGGTCGATAATTACTCAAAAAAAATGTTTTCAACTAATTTTTGACCAAGATGGTAGTTGGAATACACACTTTATTTTGTAGGGAGCATATCTAGAAACATAGGAAAGACTAACTTTTTTTATATTCTCAAATTCATATTACCGAAATTTTGCTTTTATTTCGTAATTACTTCAAACAACACTGAATATTGTGACAAAAAGAAAAAAGCAAGACTGAAAAAATAAAAATACAATTATTATACCATTTCACTTATGTAGAAGTGGAACAAGTTCAAGAGTAACTTTCTTGCCTATAATCATCGCACCTGCTTCTTCAATATCAATGTCCTTCACCGTTTTTCCTTCCGGCAATTCCCAATCAAAGAAGTAAAGCAAATTCAACATTCCCAATTCCACGGTAGCGATCCCCATCGTCATCCCAGGACACATTCTCCTACCAGAACCAAACGGTAACATTTCAAAGTTCAATCCCCTATAATCTAAAGAACTCTCTAGAAACCTATCAGGGTTAAACTCATTTGGGTTTTTCCATAGTTTTGGATCTCGTGCAATGGAGTAAACATTGATCATTATATGAGATTTTGCTGGAATGTCATAGCCTTGAATTTTGGTGTGTGACAATGTCTCTCTTGGTAGCAAAAGTGGAGCTGCTGGATGTAACCTGAATAACTCTTTTATCATGAGCTTAAAGTAATGAAGCTTGTTGATGTCTTCTTCTGTGATTTTCTCCTTCTTGTCCCCAAGTTTTGTCCGAATCTCGTCTTGTACTTTCTGCATCACTCTCTTGTTTCTGATTAACTCAGTCATTCCCCATATCAAAGTCATGGCACTTGTGTTCACTCCTGCAAGAAATATGTCCTGACATATACCGTGTTAAAATTCATCAGAACTGGTCTTGGAACCAAGCAGAACGAACAAACATAAATTTGCGGGTTTTTTCTAATATTAAAGTTTTAGTTAAAAAACGGTCTATCTATTAAAAAAATTTATACAAATCTAGCCTATTTTCTGTTTTGAATTGCGGTTTTTAAAATCTCACAACCGGCCAGATTATTGCAGATCTGAAAGATAAATATTATACCGAGATGATTCCTTTGAGATGATCCGTTGTGAGTTTGAAAGAATCGTTATCTTTCTCTTGCTTTCTCATCATATCAGTCATCACATCAACCACATCAGGACTTTCAAGAACAATTCTTTCAGGTCTTAGATGATCATCAAGAATGTTTTGAAAGAAAGTATCGAGTTCCGAGAAAACATTGTTCAATCTCTTGTTCTGTCCAGAGATCCGGTCAACTAGCCAACCAATTCCACCTGGGAAGAAATCAGAGAAAGCAGAGCTTCCAAGAACTTTCTCAGACTTTTGAACAAGCTCTGCGATACTATGTTCGTCTATGAACTTACACTTATGAAGATTCTGTCCAAACGCAAGCCTACACACGATACTCGCGACTAATGTGAAAAGGGTCTTCTTTAGATTCACCGGAGATCTTGTTGAAGCCGATTGTGTCAGTTTCTTGACCAATAAGTCATTCTCTTTCTCTCTTATATACCTAAAAGACTGAAGCTTTTTAATACTGAAGAGTTCGACGACAGAGAGCTTCCGCATGGCTCTCCATTCCTCACCATACGGTGCAAAGCCGATGTCTTTGAAGTTGTAAGAGACTGTTCTTGTCGCGACAGTCTCTGGTCGGCTACAACACACAAGGTCTTGAGTCTTGAGGACTTCCTCGGCTGCTTCTTTAGATGTTATCACCACCATCGGCACGAACCCGAACTGGAGAAGCATCACTGGTCCGTAGTTTTGGGAAAGATCACGAAGACATAAATGAAGCATTCCTTTGAGGTTGTGTAAGTTTCCGATGATCGGAAGCCTTTTTGGTCCTGGAGGAAGTTTCCATTTCAAAGTTTGATTCTTTTTTGAGAAGATTAGTGAAAATACAAAAATTGCTAAGATGCAGAGGAAACTGAAAAAGATTGACATTTTTTTGGTTGTGTAGTATTAAGTGAAGAGGATAGTATCGAAAATGGAGTTAAATAAGGGACAAAGAAGTTAAGGTACTAATTGTCTTTTTCTGTGAAACAGAGAACTTGTCTTCATTGCTCGGTTCAACTCACGGATCCGTTTTTGATACAAGTCCAAAGTCAATAAATTTATAGAAAACAATTTAAAGTTTAATTTTTTTATATTCTAGTAGTGGATACCTTTTTTTTTCCAATGAGAATTACTTGATTAAGCATTGTGGTAGTGGATGCCTAATAAATTTGTTTCCAACTATAGGCAAATTGTAATTAATGAATCCAACTTAATTTTGGAACTATTGATAAGACACTTTTTTTTTTTTGTCAACTAATGATAAAAGAACACTTTGTAAATCCGAGATTTTTCATAACGTATATATTTGCTAAAGACACAATAACATTAGCTTTTATAATCTCATATTATTGGTTTTATGAACTTATGTTTATATATTCTAATACACTTGTTGTCACTGATTTGAACGTACAATTTGACTTCTGTAACGATAACGTAAATTAATTTAGATTATTAATAGTGCTATTTTAGCTGATTATATCATACGATTACGAAGTATATCGTAGTCAATGGAAGTGTTGCTTGTTTAAAGAGTCATTTTATCCACAATGCAATTGGTTTTCAATTAGATATAGTACGTATGATTAAGATTCTTCTTTTAAGAAGGTAAAAATATATAATCTTTTGCAATTAGGATAACTACTTAGAGCATGATTATTGGGAGATTTTAAAAGCGTTCTAAGGGGTGGGGTCCATCCCAAAATTAAAATCCCACCCCTTTTGTCTCTTAAATTGGATGTGGATCTTAAAAAAATCGTGGGCCCCACTGACACGTGGCAGTCCACGATTGGTTGAATATAATTTCNTTTTTTTTTTTTTTTTGAAGAAAAAATAAAAGATAAGAGCCCAAAATTGGGCTCTAGCATTAATCATGCTCTTAGTTCCCAAACAATAAGTGGATGAATCCCAGTATAAAAACGTAGCAGATTCTAAGGAAAGTGGCTATATAAGAAAAGGAAAACACAGACCAAAAACATTTAACCAAAAAATTAAATTAAAAAACAAGGCACGTTGTGGATACTCATATATAGAACTTAAAACAAAACTATAAATATATAAACAAAGGCGAGGTCACTAAACGACTAGTCTTGATAGCCACATGCAGGGACAATGAGTGGCTGCATAATTAGTGTAAGAGAAAAGAACTGACACATATCAAGGATGGCTTTCTAGAAGATTTAATACGGGGTGCACATGCATCCACACTCTTTTACATTTGTTTTTGGCCACATGTTATTCCAATAGCCAAGAAGAAGCGATGAGTATTTACTATTTCTCAGTTTCAAATACATACTAATAAAAACCATTTGAAAACTAAAGTGTTTCTTACAAATAAATTACAATATTATCAAACTAAGAATGTTTGAGTCACAAGTTGAAACTTATGCCACCAAACTACAGATACTCAACATTTATAAACTAAATTAATATACATAAAAATGTAAGATTGGATGATTTTAAAAATAACTATTTTAACATATGACTAATAAGTTTTAGTTATTTGGATATTTTATATCTCCATTTTGTTTTTTTATTCGGTTTCGAATGTTTTGATAAAAAAAACTTTAGGATCTAATAAAAAATTTACGCTAATCGAATTAGTTCGTACCGAAAATAGTTTGCACATCTACTAAGGTTGATTTTTTGTCTTATGCTAATTGGCCATATAGTTTCATTGTGAATTATAAACTGAAGTTGATAAAAAAAAAAGAGAAGAAATGAAAGAATAACATCAAGCTTAGTTAGTGGCGGCTTAATTAAGGAGACAAAAAGTGCGACCGTCCTAGGACCCCGTCCCGTGTACTATTAATATAAGGGTCTAATTTATATATTTTTATAAAAAATTATATATATAAATTTAAATAGTAATTGAAAAAGGTCCATAATATATATATATATATATTAAAGTTTTTGAATAAATTTTACAAGTTAAAATCTAACACATAAACTTTTAGTAGTGAATTACTTAACAATTTTTTATAAATTAAATATAAAAAATCCAAAAATTATGTTTTACTCAATAACACATAATAGTTTTGAGCCGGTCCTGAGCTTAGTAGATGTTCATCAAAAATATTTTCTAAAGACCTAATAACATTAGATTCTGTATTCTATTATTATTATTATTATTATTNTTTTTTTTTTTTTTTTTTTTTTTTTTTTTTTTTTTTTTTTTTTTTTTTTTTTTTTTTTTGTGTTTACATATTTTAATACACTTGTTGTTAAATTTGTTCGGATATCTTTTATAAGGGATTTATTCATTAACTTAAACTTAAATTAAAATGATCAAATCTTTGTCACTAATTTGAACGTACAATTTGACTTCCATAACAATAATGTAAATATATATAGATCTTTAATATTTCTTCTGTTTTTGAAATATAGTCATTATTTTTTTCACACAAATTTTTCGATATAAGTTGTATTAAATATTTTAAATCAACCAATTAAAATAAATAATACAATTATTTTATTGATCAAAAAATTATTAATTTAAATTCTATATTGAAAATTTAAAATAATATTATTTTGTAGCAAAATTAAAACTAAAACAACACACTTTCAGAAAAAAAGAAAATAGTAACATTTTAGCTGATTATTTCGTACAAAGTATATCATTTTATATTTTCTTAGTCAACGGAAGTGTTGCTTTCTTTTAAAACCTTAAAAATATAATCTTATGCTATTAGGATAACTACTAATTCTCTAAACAATAAGCGGATGAATCCTAATATTAAAACTTAGCAAATTTTTGAGAAAAAATAACCTAGCAGATTTTAAAGAATGTGAATTTTTTTGTCAACCGATATATTTATGAAGTAAGCAAGCGTTTTAGTACAACTAAGAAAATGAAAAACAAAGATCAAAAACATATAAATAAAGAACAAAATTAAAAAAACAAGGCAGCTTGTGGATACTCCTATAGACCTACTCCATCTCCATCAAGGTATGTAATGGACTTTTCTTAAGTAAAAGAGCTCAAAAATAAATAAAATTTAAAATATAAGAGGAGAATCGGTTCTGGTTCAAGGCTTTTCAGATTTCCTTTAGATACCTTACGTGTCTAATTGTGATTGGTTGGTAAAAAATTAAAAAAAATTCTCACCTTTCTCTCAGGCAAAACTCACGACGGTGGCGATGGCAAGAGCTCTACGACATTTTCAAGGAGGCTTTCACTGGAAAAACTCTTTCTCCTGCTTCCATGGTTCTCCAAAAATTATGCTCTCTTTTGGGTATTTTGTCTCCCTTTTCTTTTGTCTCTTTGATTTTGCGATAAGGTCTGCAATTTTGGGTGGTTTTGATCGAATCAATGATGAATTTGGAAGCGATTTAGTTAAAAGGGTATTAGGTTGTTGTTTTTTTATTCGAATAAATCTGGGGCAGTTCGCAAGTAGGGCACATTTGATTTTTGAGTCCCATCAAATCTGCGTAATTGTAGATTCATAATTTGAAACCTTCATAGTCGATGATGAGTGCAAAGCTATTCAATGTATGTATACATGATGAAAGTACTTAGAATCAGTGATTGTGGTGAGAGTTGAAGCTTAAACATGTTACTGGAGTAGCTTGAGTTGTGTTTCTGATGATGCTTATGTCTTATAGAGGGGTTTTCTGCTTGAATGTCTACTCTATTTGATGATGATCTATGATTTATTTTTGTGAGCCAGTACTTTTCGCTGCATCATTAACCGAAAATCTGTTTGTATGTTTTGAATTTGATAGGACTTGACCGTTGGAAGGAGAGTTATGCTTGCATTCCAAACACTAGGGGTTGTATTTGGAGGTGTAGGAATCAGTCCGTTGTATACGTTCAGTGTGTAATGTTTAATAAATCACATGTCCTAGAAAAAGAAGATGTCATTGGAGCATTGTCACTAGAGTTGTACACCTTACTTTTGGGTGTGCATCTGCAACTCCTTGCACTGCAGAAAATGTGTATATAGAGCTCAAAGATCCAAAGGTATGTAAGGAAGTTCAATGAAAATGGTATACTGATTTCACTTTCTTTCATTTGTTGCTGTTTTTAAAATCCATTGCCTTCTATACCATACATTCAATGCCATTTTGGTTGATTTACAATGTATTGTCTTTGGTAGATCATTTGAGTTTAATGTTGTCAGTTAGTTTTGGTGTTGAGTTATCAATCTTTCTAGAAACTTTAAATCGGACTAGTAATGTGACTGAGAAGTTGGTCATGAGTTCTTTGCTAATTCATGTACTTTTGATGAAAATTTTGCAGACATTTGAAAAACTGTAAGATGAATCAGAAGAAGAAGATGGATCAGTTGAAGAGGAAGAAGAATCAAAACAAACACAAGTATGTTTTTACTTTTATGCATTTGAATGATGATTTGAATGGTGAGAAATGAGAATGGAATGTATATGATTGAAATGTATTGAATGTATGATGCATTTCATTTTTGTTTGTAGAACTACATGATTTTCCTCTCTAGTTGACTCATTATTGAGTTTTGATTTTTTTTTAAGAACCACCAATGGAGGAAAATTTTAATTAAATGAGTGTTGGAGTTCTAAGTGAGTATTACTAATGAAAAATATTAATAAAAAATTCTAAAGATATTCATAAGAATATGTACCAATGGAGATGCTCTTATTACAATTGTCTTTCATTCTTTTAGTTTAAAAGACAACAAAACAAAAATGAGGTCAATAAAATTATCTCCATCCATAGATACACTTATGGGTATTATAAAAAAAAATTAATCATATATTTATCTTTTTTTTTTGTCAACAAGTTAGTATGTTAGTTGGTTCACCACCCCACCCCGGGGCTCGAACCCGCGACAAGCGCAGAAGTGCCAGAGCTATTTTGCCAATTAGGCTAAGGGAGCTCGAATCATAATTTTATCCAATTAAATACTTTAGACTTATTTATTAAAATTTATCTTCTATTTGTAGGATCCCTATTGGGTTCTTAAAAAAAACCAAACAATGAATCGAGAAAAACAAACAAGAGTCTTTATTATTTTTTACTATATGTTACTTCATCAAAAAACTCAATGAAACACCAAACAAACTCCATGAATTAGATTAGTTATACGATATGTTACTTCACCAAACAAAAACAAACAAGAATTTTTATTAGATGTTACCTCTTTTTTTGAAGTTCTTATACAAACTCCATGAATTAGATTAGCTCCTCTTGCATTACTATAAGTCGCTTCTGTGTTCATAAATGTAAAGAAATAGCCACAAAAACACAAAACATAATAAGACACAAAAACATCAAACACAAAACACAATGGACTATGAAAATTACAAAACCATACACAAAACATGAATGAGTAAAGAATCAGTTCAACAAAATATCATTATACCTGAGAACCAAATTAAGCATAAACCAATAATCTAATCTATATATATGTGAACCAAATCAAGCATAAGCTACGTCGAGCACTTGGCTGACTGTGAAATTTTTCCAATAATAGTGAAGAGCTCATTGCTTACTAAAGACACCTAATAAGTTACATCAATGAATCGAATTTACAAATTGAAGTCAACAATAAAAGCTCTGAAATTTCCTAAGTATACCTCGTCATCAATCTAGTCTAAATCCCATTTCTAACTAAGTTTACACAAAAATCGCAACGGAGCAATCGATAACCGAGAAAAAGTATTAGGATCTCGCACACCCAAATCGTTACCTCTACCTTTGAGTCACTCGTCAGCCTTCTCGGAAGCCAGGAGTCGAGCTTGCCTCATCATTTTCGACGGTTCGCCTTTAAAAATTGTCGGAGTTCTCTGAAGACAAGAATTGCTTCTTCTATCACTAAATCACCGCCTTAACATTTTTTTAGAGTTTTAGTAATTCTGAATGAAAAAGAAACAAACCCAAAAACTCTTCACTTTTTCGCCAACCAATGATAGTGCGCCACGTCATAGATTCTAATGGGTTTCTAAAAACTCTAAAATAAGAATCGATTTTCCAGTCTTTTATTTAATTTTATTATATTTTGAGCTTTTATTCAATAAAAACCTCTTTTAGAAACCCAATAGATCCATAAATAGAGATGATCTAAGGGACTACTCTTGGTAGCCACATGCAGGCACAATTAGTGATAGAGAAAAAACACACACAAAAAAAAAAAAAATCGAGACACATATCAAGGCTTCTAGAAGATTTATGGGTGCACCCTCACTCTTTTATACTGTTGTTTTTGCCCCATGTTATTACAATATCCAAAATGCTTCTCCCTTTCAAATTAAATGTTATTGAGAAAATTTTTGAAGTGTCATAAAAAAAAAATTCAAATTTTAAATATACCACACACTCCCAAAAATTCTAAAGTATTAAATTTTGATAGGGGTACAAATATATATTAACAAAATAATAGGGACATATAAATAAATTTTGATGAATATATAATGAATTTTGGTTAAAAATTTGCATTAATTATCAAAAAGTAATGGTGCATGGGCACCCTTACATTCTCAAATACCTTCGCTACTGGCATGGTACACTAAGCATATTAGAAAAGACGAGTCTTATTATGTTAGCTAGAAACAAAATCTTGAAATGGTACGTATCATATTTTGAACACATATGCAATGACTACTAACCGCTAGCTATGATAAAACTTTGTTATAATGCTTTTTATTAGGCATATATATCTCTGTGATTTTTGCCTTCATAAAGGAAAAATAGCATGGAAATTTGTCTGTCTTCCTAAGACCGAAGGTGGATCAAATATTAAAGATTTTCATTTGTAGAACAAGTTTCTGCAATTCTGTCTAATCTAGCTTATGATGCAGTTGTATGTAGTAACTGGTTTTTTTTTGTTGCTTGGATAAGACCCAACTCATCCTGGGTTTGAAAATCACTTCTCAATCATAGTCCCCTTGTCAAAAAAAACTTATTTATAGCAAGATTGGAAATGGAGATCTGCTCATTTCTGGTTTGATGAAATTGATTTCTTTGGGTCCTCTGATTAATTTTGGTCCAAGAAAGATACTCCCTTCTTAAAGGAGCTAATCCAAATCAGAAATGAACTCATGCCTTCACCATTAATTACCCTCTTAAGATAAAGGTTCTGATGTCTTTTCTTGGGGTCAGAAGGGACACATGCTCAGTTCATTTAACAAGATAACATGGGAGGCTATCAGACCTAGAGGTAAGTATTGTCATGGAGCGGATCAGCCGTAAAAATTTAATATTTTTTATTTGCTTTTTTTTACGGATATCTAATTTAGCGATTTACTTTACTCCTGGAAAACACGGATATTCGGACTTACGGATATCCTGAAATTTTACAGATATTTGCGGATATCCGGTTTTCTCATTTCAATTCAACAAATATCCAAAAATATTAATAACTTCTATACATAAATATTTTATTTATGATACAATTATCCAATAATTAGTAAATAATTAAAATTAACTAGCTTTTAGATAATATATTAAAGAAAATGTCAAAAGTAGACGCACATATTGAAAAACAATGGTTTTATTTTTGTAAATAGTAAATGACATCGAAAAAAAATCTCTTCTTCCACTATAATGTAAACTATTTCATCATTTCCACATTAGCACTTATTAGTTCGTATGAACTTTTACATCTATATTTTCATTTCTCTTTTTCTTTTTAAGTTATTGTTTATGTGAAACTATATAAATATATATGGTGTAATATATATATATATATATATATATATATATATATATATATATATATATATATA
>OVBE01004765.1:0-23151 GCA_900406425.1 Iberis pinnata | reverse complement strand
TATATATATATATATATTATATTTCGAGTACTCTCGATTCGATTCCGGTTCCTACCCGATACCCATGGTTCTTCATTTCATGAAAGATTGGATATCTTTTATGGTACCGAAACCGTTTTTTTCGATTCTTCGGTACTAGTTCTTCGGTTTTTTTGCCCGGCCCTTATCTAAAGTATAAAACAAAGCAAAAAACAGAGCATATAGTGATTTTGCTTACCGGAAGATTGCATTAGAGACGAGAGAAGATACGATCTTAACGTTAGAGAGAGAACGAGCCATTCTTGAATATATATATAGAGAGAGAAAACAGACGTTAAGCTAATAAAAAGATTGAAACTTTTTGTAGTTTCTATGTCGAAGTCGCAGAAGAACAAGAGATTAAACAAATCTTTTGAATCTGCTGCGACAACGAGATTGAAGAAACTTTGGTTTCGTCTGTATTCTCTCTCTCTTTTAAGAAACGGCTTTGAGAAGATGTGAAATAAGAATGAGGAAGAAGAAGGTTTATATAGAGAATCAGAGAAATTACAAAATTGTCTTTTCACAAATACCAAAAACGACTGCGTCAATTATGGCCTTTGACCTATAATTAGCTTTTGGCTTAATTTTTGTAATTAGTCAAAATTAGCGACCTCTTTAAGTAACTTTTAATTAGGTTTTTAAATGTGTGATATTAAGGATTTTTTTCTTAAAATGTAAAAGATTTTTTGGCTATTTTAATCTCTTTTTACCAATTTAACAAAAATTTGAGGTCAAACTAATTTATTATGGGAAAATGTAAAGATTTTTTATTGGTTGGAGATAGTTTACTTTAAATGGATGATAAAATAATTATAGCTTAGAGGAAAATTATCAAAATTATTATCTCGTAGTTAAAATATCTAATATTTTTTATATTTTGTAAAGATTGTTATTTTAGATTTTTCATACATATTAAAAAAAATATATCTTCTATAAAAATAATATTAAATATTCTAAATCAATCAATAGAAAAAACACCGTAATTATTTTATTGGTCAAAAAAATCAAACTCATTAAATTTCTACATTGAAAATCTATAACAACATTCTGTTACAACAGAAAATATAGTTAAAACGATAATTTAAAAAAAAAAAATGGAGGGAGTATTAAATTTTATCCCCAATATTTTTAAAAATCTATATGATATTTTCACAATTCTACGCAATCTTTAAAATTGTTAAATACTCTACAATTAATTAATTTAAACATCATTGCTATTGGTTTTCTAATTTATTTCTAATTATACATTAAACAACTTATTTAAAATATTTTTAAAAATAATTAAAAAATGTTTAATATTTATATTTGAGCTAGAATTTTTTTTATATTACAAAACAGAAAAAGTAATAACTACGATAACTAAATGAATATTTTATCGAACAATAAAAAATTAAAATATAGTACATGGACGATTAACATGTGTAAAGTAAGTAGTAATTAGGCAAAGTGAGTTTTAAAAATAAACTAAGAATGTGCTTTAGCATGTCAAGTCGCCATTGGTTGGCAAAGTTTCTACTTGTAGTATTGCGTAACAATAATTCAGAAATATATCAATATAAAAATGAAAAATAAATAAAATGATACTATAAATTATAGATATTTTGAGAGGAAAAAAAAAGAAAAATATATAAAAAATAAATATTTTTTGAGGCGGTGGAGTTTTCTTGATTGGTTTATTGACGGCTACTTGAATCGTCAAAGGGTTCTTTGCTTCTTCGTGGTTACGTCCCCTGCTTCCTATTTTTTCTTACATTGTTTCTTTATTTTTTTAATAAAAATTTTATGTTTTTTTTTGTGACACATAAAATTTTTATATTTACAAATTTAATATGTAGAAATTTTTATTGTTGTTTGTAATATTTTTAAGTTTTTTTCGTAGTGTCTTTTATTATGTTATATTATATTTTTGGTCTCTTGTTTTAAGTAGAGTTTTAGTTCCTAGAATTGTTGTTCGGGTCATCGTTTGTTTTTGTTTTCGGTTTTTGTGACTTTTCGAGTATTGTTTCTATGTATTGTCTTGAAGTTAGGTGTTTCTAGTGGTGTACCGTCTTTCTTTTTTCAATTTAGCTTTCGAGTTTTTTGCGCTCTGGTCTGCAAAGTCGGTCTTAAGCTGAAGCAAAACAAACATGAGTTTGAGGTTCTTTTTTCGATCTAAAATTTTAGTTAAGAAAATCGCCCATTTTTGAAGAAATAAAACAACTTTAGCCTATGTAGATTGCGGTCTTTATAATTTTTGTAAAAAACTCATGACCGGTCTTGCTGGTCTATCAAGTACTTCTACAACTTTTGAGCTCTCTATGGTTTTTCGCTTTGATTTGTCTGTTGCATCGGATCTCAAAATTGGTTTTTGTCTACTGTTTAAACTCGTGTGATTTGTGTAAATTTTAGCTTTTATTTTTATTTACGACATGAACCCTTTCATGATACCTCTTGGATATATATTATGTATGTAAGTTTTAATTCAAATATTAATAATCATCAACTTGGCAAAGAAGTTCAATTATTGCATATCATTTTTTAAAGGAATGTTACAAATAATTATTGGCGACCAAGGTAAGGTATTCATATGAAACTCTTAGATATATTTATGCATTATAAATCTTTATAGTATATAGTTTTGGTTACTTTGCTTTGTATGAAAATAACCGACATAATCTTGTATGGGTTATATAATTGTTAATATAAGCTTAGCAATTGACACTTGGCACTTAGTAGTGTACAATTAGCGACATCTACTTGACATTAACATCCTTTAATAATAATAATATTATTGAATAGTTTTTTTTTATTTCATCCAGTGGTTTTAATCGAAACAAAAATTACAACACGAAACGAACCAACCAAAAACCAGGCAAAAAAAAAAAGAAATCTTGGAGTTAAAAGACCATAAGTGGTAGTTCGTTTAAAATATATCAAAAAAAGAAAACAAAGTATATTCGGGCACTAATGAGACTCACCGTAGCAGTAGACCCAAAAAATTGAACAACATATCTACGAGCAATAACCTTAGCAATGCGGATAAGAGGAGACCAATATGAGAAGCTACAGAAGAGGAAAATTAAGGCAGTCAGAAGATGACGACGCACCATTAGAGACGTCCAGCATTCTGACAGGACTAAGAAAACAACTCTTTTGATGTCCCAGCTACCGGTGTCAAAAACAGCTATTCCTAAAAAAAGCACTGAAAAGTAAGCCGAAAATTCAGAAAAAGACCTCACTGCTAAAGCGAAGAACCAAACCGAAGAAAAGCAATGTTATTGATTAGCATAAATTAGTTAAATACATGTTTTGTACCTTTGGTGTTTCGACCATTCATTTTAGTATATAATTAATAATAGTACAAATGTATGTATACGTTAGGTATAGAATACATCTTAGCTTTGTCTCTTCGTGTTCAACTAATCACCACATATATTGCTCTTTAACTATATGATATTTTATTTACTCTTGCTCTTCATCGAAAATAATATCTTAAGTTATCTAACCAAAAAATATATATATATATATATATATCAACCACACTTTTATATTTTTTATTCGACCATGTTCCACTTTATAAGATGGTTTGGATAAAAAAATATTGTTTCTATTTATTTCTCAAGCTTCTATGTACAATTTTTTTGTTTTGTTTAATATATTATGATATTTTGAGTTTTTGCAAAATATTTATCTATTGGTTAAGTTATTTTTTTAAATAATTATAAATTATAGTATTTGATGAAGGAATAAAGTTCTTTTTTACAAAAAAAAGCTCTTTTGATATTACGTTTATAAACAAAAAAACCAAGAGAATATTAATATAACAAAACGGACAAAATATATTACTTATTTATTGGAAGATTATTCCAATCATCATCCACACAAAAAAAAATCAAATAGTGATATATATATAATATTTATGGATTAGTCTATTTTGCATTTTAGCCTATTAAGAACAATTACAATAAAATTACAAGAATTAATACTTTACTCTATGCAAAATTTTGTAAAATGGAAAATATAAAGTTTTGACTTTGTTGATTTTTAATAAATAGAAAATATATTTGAGAGGTGGTGAAGAATAATATAGTCGTGACCTATCTTCTTATGAAGAGTCAATTATTCTAAAATGTCTAAAGACTTTTTTATATATATAAAAAATGTCTAAAGACTTGAGAGATGCAACTTGTGGGTACATCGAATCTAGCATCATTGAACTTCTAAATCTTGACTATAAAATAACCAAATAAATGAGTCTCTCTTTTGTTACATGTTCCTTTATTCTCTTGTGTTTGTTTGCCAAATTGAACTCAAAATCATTTGGTAGAGTCCTACTTTTTTTTTATAATCTTGGTATCCGAAGTTTTGAAATATTCCGACTAGGTCCAAAACGTTCGCAGTCGCCAAGGATATCCAGGAAAACCGTCAAAATTCATCTCATGTTAATTGACAGTAGCCAAGATACGAACCTAGGTGACGAAACTCACAGCTATGAACTCTTTACCATCAGAACCCTAACCCAGTAGAGTCATACTTTTGAATACTTAAAACATTATTTTGATATTGAATTTTCAAACTTTTATAGTTTGAGGGAATATATTTGTAAAAAGAAAAGTTAGAATTCTTTTATGATAATTATATTTAATTCATGATTAGCATTGTTGATATTTTCATAGAGAAGAATCCCATTATTATAACTATTTTATTTTTTTGTTTTTATTCGTTTGATAATGACATAACAATGCGATGCTTCCTATGGAACTCTTTCATTTAGTAAAAGATTCGAGGCAGAATATATAGAATGATGTTTTGTTTTCTTTCTAAATTATGGCAAAACAATTTATTTTTCTATGGACTATATAGTCTATATTCATTTTCTTAGAAAACGCTATTTATTTTCATTATAAATATGAAATACCATACAACAGTCCAAACCATATATTAGTCTTAAAATTTCACATACTTTGGTCTAGTGATTGAAGCACTCCAAAGAATGTTCAAGGTCGCTAGTTCGAATCTCTTGGGAGGAGTGATTTACGCTTTAAACAAATATTATTAACGGTTGGCTCCGGGCACCGGAAAAGATTATGGGTCAAAGGCCCGAAACTTCCAAAGTTTATCAAATATATATATAACCACACGTGTAAAGAAGACAAGTTATGGGAAGCAACTAATCTAGTGATGGTGATGATGAATGAAAGTAAAAATTGCTTGTGAAGGTAATTTTGAATCGATTAAGAGAATGGATAGAAGTGAAAAATGAGAAGGATGAATATGATGATGAAGAATATTTGTTGGATAGATGGTAGATTGATAAAAACTCACGAGGGTTGCGGAAGATCCTTGATACACCTAAATGATCTAGGATTACACACCTAAGATCAAAACAAATTTGGATATGACACATCAAATCTGGAATCAAATTCAATGAAGAATTTTTTATTAAAAAAAGATTGATTTTTCTTAGAAGTTTACAAGACACTAAATAAGCAACTACAGACCCCTTACATAGTCTAGTAAAGATGATTAAGTGGTGGTCTACTGCTTCTTTGGAAAGATGATTAAGTGGTTGCCTACTGCTTCTTTGGAAAGATGATTTCAGTCTTGAGGTATTAGACTCTTCCCCAAACTGGATAGATACCCGCATTACCTTCAAGAATAAGGTTATTTACATAACATTCGTCTATGGAGCTCCAATTAAGGATGAAAGGAAAAAGGTTTGAGACTCAATAACGAACCTAGCCTCCTCAAGAACTAACCCATGGCTATTACAAGGAGATTTCAATGAGATAGTGAACAACCAAGAAAAGAAAGGTGGCTTACCTCGCTCCCTAATTGATTTCCGCAGCTTCATCTCTTACAACGGTTTGTTGGATATTAAGTTCACAGGCAACTCACTTTCCTGGAGAGGATTCCGTTATTCTTATTTTATCAAAGCTAGACTTGACCGAGCTCTCTGTAATTCGACTTGGATAGACAATTTTCCTTCAAGCAAATTGGAATACCTTCGGTTTGAAGGATCTGATCACCGGCCTATTGTCACCTGTGTGGATGATGCTAGGACAAAGAAAAGGGCCCTTTTAGATTTGATAATCGCCTTACCTCTAATGAGGAAGTTTCAGATTTAATTAATCTTGCTTGGACCTCTGTTCCAACTCTCTCTATTTTATCTAAGCTAAACCGATGTAGAACTGATATTATTAATTGGAAAAAGAAACAAACTTCAAATTCGTCCACTCTTATTTTTGAATTACAGGAACAATTAGAATCAGCCTTATCATCAGAATTACCTGATTCTTCTCTCATTGGTACTATATCAACAGCCTTGGAAAAAACTTACAAAGAAGAAGAACTCTACTGGAAACAAAAAAGTAGAGTCTCCTGGCTTCAGAGCGGAGATTGTAACTCAAGCTATTTTCACGCGGTCACCCGTATTCGAACAGCTCAAAACAGGCTAACGGTTCTCGAAGATGATAACGGTGTGCCTCACTTTGAGGAAACAAAAATTACTTCAATCATCTCAAGTTATTTCTCCAACATTTTTACCTCGTCTGCTAATGAGGATCTCTCAATTGTAACTGATAATTTGGATTGATGTATCTCGGAAGAGCAAAATCAGGCTTTAATCAAAATACCTCAAGCTGAGGAAATTAAAGATGCTCTCTTTGACATTCACACGGGCAAAGCACCAGGGTCAGATGGATTTAATGCAGGTTTTTTCCAATCTTATTGGTCCATTGTTGGACCCGATTTGCTCACCGAAGTGTCTAATTTCTTCACCTCGAACTCTTTCCCAAGTCGAATGAATGAGACACATATCCGAATCATCCCCAAAATAACGGGAGCTAGGAAAGTTTCAGATTACCATCCCATTGCACTATGTAGCACTTTCTACAAGATCATAGCTAAAATATTGGCTAAGAGATTGAATCGTATACTCCCTCACGTTATCTCGGAGAACCAATCAGCCTTTATTCAAGGTAGAGCTATATCAGATAATGTGCTTATTACGCACGAGATCCTACACTATCTTCGTTTCTCTCTAGCAACTACACGAGGAGCTATGGCAATCAAAACGGACATGAGTAAAGCGTACGACCGAATAGAATGGAGCTTTCTAAAGGCAGTATTAACACAAATGGGCTTCCATCGAGTATGGATAGTTTGGATTATGGAGTGCGTCTCATCGGTCTCCTACACTTTCCTTATTAACGGATCCCCCTAAGGAAGAGTGATCCCATCTCGAGGACTTTGGCAAGGGGATACACTTTCCCCTAGCCTATTCATTCTTTGCGCCGAGGTCCTATCACGGATGTGTAGCAATGCTAAAGCCAAAGGCTTATTACCTGGCATAAAGGTGTCGAGGAATGGTCCGAATATCAACCATTTACTGTTTGCGGACGATACTATGTTCTTCGTTAGAGCTAACCAACGTAGTAGTCGAGCCCTATCCTCGATCCTAACGAGATACTCATTGGCTTCAGGCCAAGTGATCAGTCTATCTAAGTCGGCTATTACATTTGCCAAAAATATTCCTCGACAATGAGGATCATCATAAAAAGCTCCCTAGGCATCTTCAAGGAGGGTGGTTCCGGAAAATACTTGGGAGTCCCGGAAAATTTCGGGATACGGAAAGCCGAGGTCTTCGGTACTATAGTGGATAAAATTCGCCAAAAATCACATAGTTGGACTTCACGGTTCCTGTCCTCGGCCGGAAAGCAAATTATGCTACAATCGGTCCTAACGGCAATGCTGGTCTATACAATGTCTTGCTTTAAACTCCCTACCTCGATATGTAAGAAGATCCAATCGATCCTTACAAGATTTTGGTGGGACTCTCACCCGGATAAACGCCAAATTTGCTGGATAGCGTGGCGAAAGCTTACCATCCCCAAAAACGCTGGAGAATTAGGATTCCGGGATTTATAAGCATTTAAAGACTCATTATTAGCCAAAATCAGTTGGCGTATCTTAACAAATCCAGAATCACTTCTGGCGCGCATACTTAGGGCCAAATACTATCCGGTTACTCCCTTCATGGAAGCTCAAATTACCTCAAGACCATCACATGGATGGCGGAGCCTACTGGCGGGTAGATAGCTCCTAAAGAAAGGCTTAGGATGGTTGGTAGGTGATGGCCAATCGATTCGCGTATGGGATGATTCTTGGCTATCTATCACGCAACCTATTCGTCCTATTGGTCCAGTTCCTAAAGATCAACAAGACCTTCGAGTAAGCTCCCTTCTTTATGAGGATAAACGATCATGGAATTGGGACGTTATAGCTGCAACCATCCGGATGTATAAACCCATGTTGAGACTGTTACCTCCAGGAAGCCCCCGATGCTCCGACAAAGTTGCATGGCTCCCAGCCAAGTCTGGTATCTATTCATCTAAATACGGTTATGGACTCACATCTACGAGCACCTTACCTCGCAATCAAACAGAGTTCAAATGGCAATCTCATTTATGGAAATTGAAGACGGCACCAAAGATACGGACTTTCCTCTGGAAAGCATCACAAGCAGGTCTTCCAGTGGGGACCCAACTCGCAATTCGTGGTCTTCCTCAAGCTGTTAACTGTCAGCGATGCGGAACACCCGAAACAATTTCTCACCTCCTGCTTCACTGTGAATTTGCTACTCAGGTATGGAGTTTATCACCTTACTGTCAGTTACAGATTTTGGATACAAATACTATCTTATCATTCCTAAGTAAATCAGTCACCCGTGATTGTTTGCCTCCTACAAACATTCACTCGGCTAAACTGGTTACTTGGATCCTATGGAACTTGTAGCTCTCTAGGAATGCCCTGATTTTTTCCAATCACCATTACTCTGCTATAGAGGTAGTTACCAAAGCAATTCGCGAGGCGAGAGAATGGGAATTAGCCCAACCTTTGAATTCTCGCAACAGTACCGTCTATCAGGTACCTCACAATCTCAATCACTCTCCTGAATTCTTTTGTGCCACTGATGCAGCCTGGTGCAAGAGTTCAAGACAAAGTGCTGCAGGTTGGGAGTTTAAAGATCAAAGTGGTACCTCAATTGACCACTTTTCTACACATTTGCCGTTAGCTATTTCGGCTATGTCAGCGGAGGCGGCAGCTCTATTAGAAGCTATGCGACCAGCCATATCTCTCCGACGTGACAAGGTTGTGTTTCAATCCGACTCACAACTGCTCATCTCTATCATCAACTCACATGGCTCTTATAATGAGCTTCATAACGTGTTGAATGAAATCTGCTTACTATCTGAAGCTTTTTCTTCTATTTCCTTTATCTATACATCCAGAAACATTAATGTAGTTGCTGATTCTCTAGCAAAACAGACTTTAAATAGTCTGCGAACCTCTGTTTCCTAAATTTCATTAATGAAAATGTTTGACAAAAAAAAAAAAGTCTAGTAAACATAAAAAGCAAAAAAGCATACACTAAAAGTAAAATCAAATACATAATTAATGTTTTGAAACACTTCTTCTCTTCATGCACACATTTGTTGACTTATAACTCCGATTTTAATGATTTTAGGCTCGTTGGAAAGATAATTTTTGGGCCTAGAACTTTTATGAGGAACCCAAGTCCAAATTTCTAAGGGAATGTCTTCGAGAGAGAAAATCTGACCGAAATTGGTTTGATTTCTTGCTAGCATGATTCTATTAGTTGACCAAAACCAAAACTACGATAAATATACTATAAAATTTTATAAGGATCAGTTTGAGAACCAAAATCCGAAAGTCAAACCAGTTACCTATTACCCAGTTCAAATTAGATCCTATCTATGATGATAATATCTCCATCCCTAGCTAGTTACCAGAACAGGGCCGATTATGAAATTATGGGGTTTGAAACAAAATTTTAAAAGTTACGACTAATATTTTATCTATTTGTTTTTTAGGTCATTAATTTTTTTAAAAAATAGATTTATATGTATAGAATTTTAAGTTTTGAGAGTTTTTAACTATGAAAGTAGACTTATAAAATATGGAGACTATAGACCGATGTTTCATACAGCTTTATTCACGACCAGCCCTGACCAGAGGAAAAACAAGAAACAACCTAAAATCTATATAACCGTTATACAAAAGATTGTGGTTTGTGATCACCAACTTAACATATTATCTTGTGTATTCGGTATCATGTTCCGCACTAAATTTTGGTTACCCAAAACTCCTTTTGCAATTACAAAATTAGCTAGTCAAGAATGTGAATTAGATTTGATCTTATAAGTTAAAGCCACAACATTAATACAAACCACTTTCCAACAACAACAAAAAAAAAACATTAATACAAACCACTAAACTATACTTTACAAACTTGGAACCAGGTTGTGTTCTGGTCAAATGTTGGAATTGCTTTTGCACCAAGTTTATANGGGGGAAAAAAAAAAAAAAAAAAAAACAAATTTTGTTGGATTTTACATTTTGGGACCCAATTTTTATATTTTAGGCTCCATTACTTTGTAAACTTATCAATGGGCTAATATTTAAGTGAGATGGGCCTACTTGGAACAAAGATTATCCTCAATATACCCATTGCTAATACAATCATATCACAAAACCAACATGGGTCATCAACACAATGTTATGATGTACAAGAACCATCTCCTAATTCATCTAAACTTTTAGGAACCATTCTCAAGTTACTTCAAAGCACAAGACTTTACCAAAAAAAACATTTTTTCAGTGAATCTAACTCTATTTCCACAAAACCGACAAATCCGAGATCAAGTAAAACGGTCCCATAAACTCTAAATTCGATCAAATGAGAAAAAGTAAATGGTTTAATAGTTGTTAACTCTTTTGTCTTCTCCCCCGACTATATATAGTAGTTGGTCACTCGATAGTTCAAATTCTCTCTTTAGTAGTTTTGAATTATTAGATCGGTTCGTTGTAACTCATAGATTGATTAAAGTGAGAACAAAAATTGATCGGAATTATTTCTACTAACTTCAGCTTAGTCTTATCCAATGTTTCGAAAACCGGACTGCCAACCGAACTGGAAATTTTTTTAGGTCGTAAGTCAGTGTTTACTAAAGTAATCGAGTTTAAATTCTAAAAGAAAATTGTTTAAAAAAACTAAACTCGGTTTGATACGGTCCGAGTGGTTCGTCGATTCCCTGATTTTGATAGTTCAACCCGACGTTTTATCCGATTCAAATAGTTTTGGATTTTATTGTTGAACCAACCGAGGTATACCTCCGGTTTGTGGTTGAACCGGGTTCGACCGTCGGTCCGGTTTTATCTCTAAATTAACACAAAATCCACCATATAGTTCATTGATTATTGTTACATTTCACTTCACACTACACATCTTCTTTTCACTCCACACTACACATATAGTTCCCAAAAAATGAAACCAAATCAACAATACATAAAGTTTTTTGATTCCTTAAACAAATCATAAGAACATATACAAATCCAATAAACAACAACAATTCATATTATTGGTCAACACAATAAAAGATGCAAAGAAACATTAAAGATCAGATTTTTATTATTTAAACAAACTAATCAAAAGCAAACAACTTTTGAATTTATCAAAACGAAGAAACAAAAGGGTTTCTCTCAAATTTCGATTTCTCACATTCAAATCCACAACCACACTGAGGCGATTCAAAAAACTCCTGAATATCAAAATTCGCCGATGTAATCCCAACTGAAAATTCCATTTCATCGCCATTTCTTATAACTTCAACGATATTAAGCCAAAAAAGCAAAACTTTAACCTTAATACCACTCAATTTCGTGAGCTTGTTCTTGTAAATGTAACCACTAATCGTTGATTTATAGTTCAATTGATAAGAACCCACAAGTGAAAAACTACAAGCATCGTTGAAATAAGCATGGAATTTACCTGTTGATTTGTTTAAATCGTAACCTATGACTCCTGTTGGTAAGATTCCGACGGGAAAATTGTAGCTTTGGAGAATTGAATAAGCCGTCGGCGACGGCGACGGCGACGACGGCGAAGAGGTTTCGGTGGCGATGGTGTGTGAAGAAGGTAAGAAGAAGAGAAGAGAAGCGATTGAAATTAGGAGATTTGACATTTTTTTTTCTTCTTCGATTGAATCTAATTTGGAATCTGTGTGAGTAAAAGTAGGTTGGACATTTAAACAAAACCGGATAAACCGGATTCAATCAGTTCGGTTCAATTCGATATTTTTTTAATTTTAGTTTGATTTTTAATTCGGTTTAATTTATCAATAATTTATTTTGTTATTAAATTAATCGAATAGAACCGAACGGATCCAAATTGAACTTACTAAAATTAACTGAACTAATCAAAAATATATATCGACAAATTTTAAAAAGCTGAACAATCAACCGAAATTAAGATTTTCGAATCCGATAAACCGAACTTCAAAAATAGAATACTAAACTAAAAAATCGAATGTCGAATCAAACCAAACTTTTATTCAGTCTAATTTGACCATCAAAACGATTGAAAAAATCAAAAACCGAGAAAACCGAACAAATCAAATGTTAAAGTATATAAGATTTAAAAAGTTTTGGGTTATTTTTTCCTTTGTCGAGACTTTTCTTTAAATCGACAGCTGGACACGTGGCTAATTTTAACAGGCTGTTAGGTTTTAATGACGAAATTAATTATTTCTGGAAAGTAGATCCCGTACTGGATAAAGTTGAAATAAATTTCATTAATACATTTGTTGGAAAAAGACAAAAAAATCCAACTACACATGACCTAATCAATTTGTCTAAGCGAAAAAAGAATAATCAGTTGTTTATTTTTTTCCCCGAAAAAAAAAAAAAGATACCAACTCGACGAAGTCTGGTCCTCCGTCAGGCGTCGGTCTTCCTTTCCTTTTAACGGTTTTTGCTTTTGCTCGAGTTTGTTTTTTTTGCTTGTCCCGGTAGTTTGGTATTTCAAGAGTTCTCTTCTCTTTATTCTCTGGAGTGTTTTTCTTTCCTCCAGACCAATCTTCTGTTTCTGCATCTCCTGATTTTAGTATAAATAAAATCACAAAATGTAATTCCCCTTTCATCAACTCTCATTTCTCTTAAACAAATAAACAAAATATTAATATGTTGGTTTCAATTTTTATGTTGGTTCTTGCGTTAAATGATTTGGTAATTGTCCAAACTCTAATAAAATATAGTTGTAAAAAAGTTGTAGCCATAGATCCATCTATCAATTTGATTTTTGCATAAAGTCTCTTGAAAGTGATCCACATAGCAAAAGTGCAACTACTCTAAAAACGATTGGTCATAACATTGACGAAGAACACTGCATCCAAAATGAGTTATATGAAAAGAATCGTTGAAATCTATGTTTAAGAAGAAGAAATATTCACTTCTTTGAAAGAGGACGTTAAAGCACACGATTACAAAAGTGCTGCTTGTAATTATGTTATGAGATAATTATTATAAATGTATTACTCTAAAGATTAATAATTTACTAATATATTCTCTTGATAGGAAATTCCAAATTGACAAACTAACAAAACTAAAAATCTTGAGAAATGCCGTTAGTTCAAGTGGTACAAGTCCACTAGGCCTTTTTACTAAGGTGGAGAATTCGAGTCCACTTTTATGTATGTTTGCGGTTGCTCTCCGCGTATATATGGTTTAAAAGACTAACTGGACAATCCGTTGTACCCAGTAGACGACCAAAAAAAGGCTCAAAATCTTATTTATACACATTAACTTTACTAATAGTAGCAAAAAGTTTTTTTATTCAACTAAATTACAAGGTCTATTAAACTTAAGAAGAATATAAAAGTCCATTACAATCAAATCCACAACCACATTGAGGACTTTCCACAAAATCAACCGCGGGAAAACTTGCCGAAGCAATACCAACGGAGAAATCAAGATCACCACCATCAAGAGACACTTCAACAATATTAACCCAAAATAAAAGAAATTTAACACTAACTCCTTTAAGATTCTTGACTTGACCTGTAGTTATAACGCCAGAGATAGTTGATTTATACTTGAGCTGATAAGATTGGATTGAGAATTCACATGTATCTTTAAAATAGACTTTGAAATCTCCGGTTGTGGAGTTAAGTTCGTAATCAAGGACACCTTTTGGAAGAATTCCGACTGGAAGATTGTAGGTTTTAACAGCTTCGTAAGCTGTTGGTTTCTGGTCAGAGACAGTGAAAGTGACGAAGAGGAAGAGAAAAAAGAAGAAGAGATTCGAAGTGGGTTTTACGTTTAACGACATGGGTTATTTGTTATTGTTCTTGATCTTGTTGATATGATTCGTGTTTGATTGTGATCTATTTTAAAAGCTTTAAACTTTGGAAATGAAAACAGTGGTTTTAGGTAGTTGTGTCTTGTGGTCAGTGTAAATCGGTGTGTCCGATGGAGGTGAAGTTAGATGGACGATAGAGATCGATTCTATCGATAGTGAGGACACGTGTCGTTATTAGGCGAATCAACCAATTTTACAGTTGATTAAATATGACCATACCAAACCAATTCGATGCATATTCCTAATTCGTATTTCATAATTCTTTTTCTTTTTATTATTATTGGAAAAATATCACACATTGATGAGAAAGAATTTTAATTGATATATACAATATATCAGTCAATTTAATTACTATAAGTTCATTTTAACTGATATATAAAATATCTCATATCGAAAATTAAAAAATAACTTAACCAAACTATTTATGCCATTTGAATATGAGCTAGAGTGAACATTCGAGTTTCGGTATGAATAATTTAAGTTTTTCGCGTCTAACTACATATGATCCAAATAAGAACTATTTTGATTCGGGTCGAATTTTATTTTTTTACCATAACCTTATATGGAACTGAATTATTTTTTTGTTCGGGATTTTTGAGTAACTTATGTTGTCGTGTATTTTGAGTTTACAATTTGTATTTTTCAGGTAATATGGATAATTCGGGTATTTGGATTTAAAACCCAACTAAAACCTGAATTACCAAAAAAATATGAAAAACAAGCAAAGACCAGAATTACCCTATAAAAATTACTTATATATAAATACATTTGGGTTTCGGTACATTCGGTTCGGATCTCAATACTAAAAAATTATAAAACCCATTTGGATTCCAGATTTTTCGGTTCGATTCTGATTCGGATTTCGGGTAAAATGCCTGACCCTAGTAAAATCTAACAATTTTAATATTTTGTATTACTACGCAATCAAACAGCATATAACTTATCTTAAACCGGACTTTTCCATAACACACAAAAACCAAAATTCTCAAATCAAAAACTTCTTATCATTATACTATTCTTCCGAAAGACAAAACTTGAACATCAAACGATCAAACACATGTCCAAGAAATGGCTATTAACGGTAAAAGATACAATCATGAGAGGTGAAAATCAGTTTTGTGTTTTTCATTTTTTTTTCTTCTTCCTTAAGAGACCAACGAATCATCAACAATCAAAATATAAACGAAATCATATAATTAACAATAAAAAAGATAAACAAATGAGAAGAAAACAAACCAAGTACTTACGTTTTGTGTTGATGACTTGGGTGTTTGAAATCATCAGCTTACATCTTTCAATCTCTTTATCAACGCATCTAAAGATTTGTTCTTTGGGTTTTGTCTCGATCCTCTTGTTCCGAAAGTTCCGAAAATACTCTCTGTTGGATCTTTAAATTTCTCAGAGATCATTGCAACTTTCTTATAATCCAAAGCATTGTAGCTTCTTTCTCTAATCACTGGATTCACAAAATTCTCAGGATGACTACTCAAAAGCAAATTAATCATCTGTCTTATTTCAACAAAAGCTTTCTTCATCTCTTTAGCTTCTTTATTAGTAACCAATGGAGTTAATTGCTCTGTAAATGAATCTAGCAATTGAATATCAACATCAAGTCCTTTGATTGCAGCCATACTTAATCTTTTCACTAATTCACTGCATAATGTTCCAACGATTTTCTCCGAAATGTGAGAGAGAACATCCCGCAATACCCTTTTCAAAACATTAGCCGGTAATATCTGTTGCGCAGTTGAAACCAAAGTTTCTAAATAGATCAATACTTCGTTCATGTATTCATTACCACCTTGCGGAGTATCGTCGCTTATCCAATTAACATTTTCGATTAGTATCATGAATCCGTCTATCTTCTTCTTAAGTAATCCCGATAGTGTATCTTCTGCGGCGTTTTGAGATTTCGTTAGTGGGAAATGTCTTCTACCTCTTTCCGCCATTCTTAAAGAAACTCCTGAAAGTTGAGCAGCATGACGGAAGAAGAAATCGCAAGCTCGTTCAAATACCGCCATGTTTGCTGCGAATTGCATTGCTTGAGAAACTCCGTGTACCGAAGTGTTAATCAGTTTCAACAGAGCCTCGTCGAGAACTTCGCCTAGAAGCCTATCAAGATACTTCTTTACAACATCATAGAAATCAAGCTGACCTCCATGAGACATGAAGCTAACCGAATCCTCAATAAAAGACCGTACAATCCGACAACAATCTGGCACCGTAGTTGAAAACGGAGCAATGTAAGGGAATGCAGGTACTATATCCGATGTTTGTAACTGAAAAGAGAGAACATTCATGGAATATTCATATTCTTTCTTCATCAACATCTGCTCAAACTTATCAGCTGATAAAGCTTCAGTGATCTGTTTACGACAATCGGATAACAACAACTCATGATACTTGTCTCTGTGCTTGCTTAACACTTCGAGAAGCGAATCAACAGCATAGCCATACCGACGTAGACTCACACCTAACAAGCTTACATAATCTTTAATCAACAAGAGATGATTAGCTGTTTGCATTCTAGAGAATTGATCTTCCAACACAGCACACATCTTAGTAACAGCAGTATCCCACAAAAACTCAACACCAAGCTTCGAAATCAAACCATCTCCAGTTCTTAAAACTCTATCCTCTACTATGAAAAATCCAGCAATCTGTGCGAAAAACGTCTGATGAGACTCAAGAAATGGAGTCATAGTAGATACCTGAAAGTCAGAAGTAAGCTGAAGTCTCCTATTCTCAAAATAGTATTGCTTGAAACGATCTTCGAGAGATAGTGTTTGATGAATGTGATAAGCTCTATACAATGGAGTCAAATCAAAACCTAACAATCCTCCAGTGGAGCTACCACCATCACTACTTTCAGGACCAGAACCTAATTCATCATCTTCTTCTTCGTTTAACGCATAGACGCAATCACGTAGACTGAGTCTGCTCTGTTCCTCAGCTTGCCTTTGCTTGATCCTAAGCTCTTCCTCTCGTTGACGAGCAGCAGAAGCTTCACCAATGGCTAATTGACCTAAATTTCGACTCACTACACGAATCTCAACCAACCAATCACCAAAATCTTTACTCACCTTCTTCTCCACATAAGATCTAATCGCAGGAATCCTCTTCTCTAGCATCCGCTTAAGCGTTGACGAAGGAGTTTTCTCCATGAGATCGATTTCAATGGAGTCAACACACTTCAAAGCCATATAGAAATTACCACTCTGAAGATGCTGATTAGCTCGAGAAACAAGTTCCATAACACGAACACAGTGCGTCACAGCTGAAATCGCTAGATCGACATTTTTCGAAACAGTTTGAGCCTCAACAAGCGAATCAAGAGACGAAAGAAGCGGTGCAGCAACGGATTGAAGTTTAAAATTCGAATCAGAAAGTGCAGATTTAAGAGATTCAACATCTGAGAGAAGCGATTTAAGATCATCTACGGCATGAATAAAATCTTGATAGTGAGCCTTACATACCTCTTCGATCTCAGATTCTTTAGATCGTGCGAAAAACTTCAGATGTTGAAGAAGAGTCTCTGGTTTCCCTGTACCGAACGTTTTACGAACAAACGGTCCTAAATCCTCACCGTTACAAATCGCAGATGATATCAAAAGTTCGTCAAGCTTCTCCGCAGAGTCAATACCGCCTCCGACGGTCGTATTCCGCCGTACTTTCGACGATTGCATTATTGCTCTCTACACAAATTGGTTACAGCGAAGACAAAAAGAAGAAGAAGAAGAAGAAGAGGGAGAGGATTTTTGGATTTTGACAACAACAAAGCGATTTGGTGGCGAATGTGGTTTGACTAGTATAGACATCGTTGTTGAAGCGGCGTGACGGAAGAAGACGAGGGTGTTTTTGTCTTTTCATGCTACAGTTGAGGATATTTGTTTCCTATATAATTCCCTGAATAACACTTATCTTTTAAATTCTTTTTTTTTTTTTAAATAAACTAAAAATGTTTGTGATGAAAGAATAATGCATTTTGAATTGTCAAAGAAAATATTGACATTTATATTTTTCAAAATAAAATTTATTTTAGCTGTGTAAATTAATCATGATATTGAATAATATTATATTATTTTAACTTTTTTTAATCATTGGACATAAATGATATGCATATTAAACTCAAAAACAATAAATTTTAATAGTAATACAAACAATATATTATATATTCTATAATTGAATAATTTATAAATGAAGATTAAATGGTCTAGTGACTATACCGCCGTTATTGTTTTGTTATCATACCGGAATTTGAATATGGTCACTCGTATAATAAGTGCATTTTTTACTGTTTGTGGAGTTTGGCTACTAGATTAGTCAGCTGTCACCTAAAAATAAATGTGACAAAAAAATGAATATATATATATATATATATTACATTAATATATTTTTTTATAAATTTCTTAAGATTAAAAAAAGTTTCAATACTTTTATTTAGTGAATGATACATTTATTTATTTGTTTATTTACCATTCAATTTCAATGAAACAATTAAAAATAAACTCTCCATTCTTCTAAAAATCTATATTCATAAATATATAAAATATGTATATGATTTTGGTTAAAATTAGAATAAACTAAAATATTCAGACCGAAATAGATATAAAATAAATATAGTAACAAAATTTTATAAAACGAACCGATTTCTAATAATGAGAAGTAAATAGACTAATAATTGACATCTTTATTGCTTTTTTTAAAAACCAAAATTATGTCTTTAATAGGATTTGAACTAGCAATATCTACTTTTAATTATTAAATAACTACATACATTATTCTTTAAACACATTACAAGGTGGTTCAGACCAAGTAACAAAGTGTCCTTGAGCAAAGCTTAATCTAAAGTATGGAGTATAAACTATCCATTAGTACATAAGAAGAAGAAGAAGAAGACTACAACAAGAATGCGATTTTCGCGGGATTCAGAATTTCTTAAAGAAGCCATAGATATGATCAGTAACCTCATCAGGTTTCTCTTGTTGAAGAAAATGACCAACATCTTCCATTACAACAACTTCTTGTAGAAATGGTACATGTTTCTTTAAACCACCTTCATGTATGTATTCTTTTATTCCTGGTATATTATATGTAATGTCTAGATCACCTACCATGAATTTCACAGGTACCTTGATTTGTAAACCAGCCCATGGAGCTGATAGTTCCCAGCTTCTACAAGTTATGATAAAGAACTAGATCAAGTTAAGCTCCAAGATTAGTTATAAGAGGATAATGTAATGTTGGTTGCTTACAAGTTCATAGCAAGATTAAACTAGGAGGTGGGCTTTCGATTATTTGGTTCGGTGCGGGTCGGTTATTTTCGGTTCCGGTTTTTTCAGTTCCTTCAATATAGGACCCATATAGGAACCCATTAGCAAATCGGTTTGGTTTGGTTCGGTTTCGATCTAAAATTTTGTAACCATTTGAGAACCGATAACTTAATGGTTCTGGTTCGGTTCAGATATTTTATCCAAAAATACCCAAAACAACCAAAACAACTGAAAATATTCAAAATATCTGAAACCAAAAATATCCAAAAGATCCAAAAATATTCGAAAGAACCAAAAGACCGAAAATACTCAAAATATCTGAGACCGAAAATACACAAAATAACCAGAAGTACCCGAAATACCCAAAAATAACCAAAAATATCCATAAATTGGTAAGAGAGACATAAATATATATCCATGGTTTTTGGTGTAAACACTTATCTTATATTTTCGGTTCATTTCGGTTCTTTTCGGTTGGGTTTGGTTCTGAACCGATATCCATGGTTATTGATGAGAAGAACCATTCGGGTAATTACCCGAATATGATTTTTTGGTTCGGTTCCGGGAAATTATGCCCACCTCATTAAACCAAAAGAGGATAATGTATGTTGGTTGCTTACAAGTTCATAGCAAGATTAAACCATAAGAGGACAATGTATGATTGGTTGCTTACAGGTTAATGGCGCGATAGTAGTTTAATCCACCGGTGAAGCCTTTTTGATTAAACTTCTCGGCGTAGTAACTAACATCTTCTTCAGTTAACCAAGTAGGTAAAGAAGGTGGATCAGGTAAACCTTTGAAACCAATTGTCTTTGGAATGCAAGGTGGTTTTGGATTGCGCGAAGTGAAAAATCGGTTTATTAACTTCTTTGTATCAATTTGAGCAAAATCTTCTTCAATCTCTCCAGGCTCCTATAGAAAAAGAAAACTCTGAATTATCAGTAAGTACACAGAGCAATTTAAGCAAAATTCAAACCACAGGTCTAGTTCAATACACATTGTTCTCATAAGTTCAAAATCCTTCAAGCTTTCATCAATACTAATTTCACTCAAGTAAACACCAAATCAAGCAATAAGCCTATATCAAATCAAGAAGATCCATAAAGTAACAGATTCTAAATCCAATACACTCACTATGCATGTATTCAAGAACAGTAAATCAACAATAAGAGAGAATCAGCAAAACTCTGAACCATCAGTACACTGAGCAATATAAGCATATTCAAAACCATAAGTTTAGTTCACTACTAGCTTGATCAATACTAATCTCACTCAAGTAAACAGCAAATCAACCAAAGTATGGAACCAAGAACATCCATGAAGTAACAGATTCTAAATTCAACACACTCATGAACAGTAAAATTACCAAAGAAGAGAGAATCAGAAAAACTATCTTCTATTGATTTGGTTACAGATCCTAAACTACAATCAAATTAAGCCTCCTCACCTGAAACCTGCAGATATAGTAATCGTCACCAAACAAAGCTCTAAGCGAATCAACAGGTTTAACATTAGGATTCCTCGGAGTAAACACAACACTGGTATTGACCAACGCCTTAACTCGATCAGGTCGAATCATACAAATCCACCACGCAATCATCGCTCCCCAATCATGACCAACGAGGAAAACTCGATCAAGACCAAATGAATCCAATAATCCAACAAGATCTCCAACAATATGAAGTACAGTATAAGAATTAGAAGAAAGAGGCGCATCAGAATCGCCATAACCTCTTAGATCGGGAGCAATTGCACGATAACCTAAATTAGCGAAAGAGAGAAGCTGGTGTCTCCATGAATACCAGAGATCAGGGAAGCCATGAAGGAAGAGAATCACTGGACCTGAACCAATTGAAGCTACATGCATGTTTATACCATTAGTGGAAATCGTTGTGTGTTCGATCTTCTCCATTGCTTTCTTCTTCTTCGTCGTCGTCTCTCTTCTCTCTGTTCTTATGGTTTTGATTTCATTGAAATGTTATCTTTAAATAAAAGTAGTTAAGTCATATGTTTGACTAAAAAAGAAAAAAATCGTTAAGTCATGACTCTTTGCGTGTTGCGAGTAAAAATGTATATTTTAAATGCTTTATTTGTGGAAGCATTTGTTTTGCATTGTGAAAGATTAGTGTAAGATCGTTTTGTTGGGCCCAAACATGACCCAATTAATGTTAAATTCAGCCCAATCCAAAATTCCTAACTCATTATAAAGAGAAAAAAAAAATAATAACACTAAAACTACATTCATTGTCTTTTAAATTTTCAATACAAAATTTAAATAAATATAATTTTCCTGATCAATCGAATAATTGTAATATTTTTATATTAGTTGATTAAAATAACTAATGCAATTTTTATTAAAAATTAAAATTGCTTAATTCATATGAAAAATAAAAAGATACTATGGGTTAAGCTACCAAATTAAACTATAACAAGAAGTTAATAACTAAGCTAAAATTATATTTGATCATTATCTTAAATATATTAAAAGATAAACATTAGATCTCTAAACAATGGCGAGCGCATGAAAACCCAAATCATACAAAAAATATAATTTGTTAAACCATCAACTAAATTATTAGCTTTTCTGTAAAAATGGATAATACGAACATACTAGTCTTTTGAGATAAAACCATGACATATATATAGCAAAAGTAAGATTAATATCCACTTATACTATATATAATATATAAATATATATATATAGTTGTTTATATTCTCTATTTCTTATTTTTCTTACTTATTGAAAATAAAAATTAATAGTTATATAATATAAAAACTAATAATAATTTTTTTCTACATATTTAATTGATATTAGACTTATCACGTACACAACCCAAAACATCCTCAAATTAACTTTTTAAACAAGTGAAACTCGATCTCAACTACGTCTTGAATCATATGAAAAGATTAATTCAAAATCGGGAATCAGTTTATTAAAACATCCAACGATATCTCAATCCATCAACTACATACATTTTATGGCTCAAACTATCTCACATGTTAATTCTACATTTAAATTATTTTTAAAAATTGATTTATTCACACAAAACGGTTATAAAAACATACTTTATTGATAATAAACCTCCAAATTATCAAATAAAATTATATTTGATATAAGTTCAATATGTATATTTTTTATTTTTCTCGTGCAAAACATATTTTTTCCAGTTACAATATAACTTTTTTTTTTGTCACATTAATCTCTGGACCACAATGGGCCGGCCCAGTAACCCATACTCCATAAATAGGAGAAAATGCACTCGTTATGCGAGCGGCCAGATTCGATCCCTGGTCTGGTAACTAGGAAGCAGAGGCGGCACACCACTAGGCCACTTACTCCTTGTTACAATATAACTTTTTAAAGTGTGAATTTTGGTATCCATGCATATGAAAAATAAGGTGAAGTTGTAATTATTACACACTAATCTTTATAGATAATAAGCCCATATGGACATATGTGATCATCCCAAGGAATCCAAGAAAGTACATAACATAAAGAGAAAGTAGAAGAGAGTTAATAAAGAGATCAAAGTAGAAAAGAGAGAAATATAAAGGAAGAGAGAATCATGTCTTTGTGAAAAAGAGTTTCTTTGAACTATTCGAGTCAAAATCTCACATAACTTTAAGTTGTCAAAATCTAGTCTCACTAACCTCCTC